>JAODAC010037777.1:0-12683 GCA_027575185.1 Mimaenictus wilsoni
CTTACTACTTTTTACAATGAATATATGCAATGGAATTGTTGGAAGGAATATGCCAATAAAGGTTGTCTATATATATAAATCATTAAGAAAATAAAACTGAATCATTGGAAACTGTAATAATTTAATTAACCATTAATATGATGGCCCAATAAACTTCAAATGAAGCCAATTTCTACGAAGCTCCTTCAATTACCACAAACTCTCATTAAGATTACATTAATTACTTCAATTAAACGATACAATTGTCAAATTCAGATACGATTCAGTAAGATAGGAGACTGTGGGTACGAGTCTGTAATTTACGACCGCGTCCAATCAATTTCTACCCAGCGTAAAACATTTAATTTCGCGTGGAAATAGCTAATGAAGAGATTAGACCCATGCATATCCATAGCGAACGTACGCATTGATCGAGGTTACAAGTAACACCTCCTCAACGCCAATCTACGATTGCGTAGGTGTAATAGAAATGATAAGCATCGCAAGTGCTCGGCTGGTGATTTGTTCGCGGCGTTGCGTAGACTTTTTGCGAGCCACAATCGTGCTGCTTTCGCGGCTCTCGAATATGTTGCGCTAATCAGTTTATTGTTATTGTTATTTATGGGCGTGATTTATACGAATTGTGCACAGAGGAAGTACACTGCAATTGTACGCCATCGCGTTGCGAGTTGAGTGCACACAATGTCGACCTGACATTTCTCAGATTTCATTCCACATTTCGTTCGGTGTGCCTACAGTCAAAACGCTGTTAGTTCCTGGTTCGTTGATTCCTCCTTGTTTGGGAATTTAATTTTTTTTTGTTGTTGTTGCTTCAGTGTTGTGGCAATATACATTATTTTTGGAATAGATGAAAGAATCCTCTCGTTCATCTTAATTTTAGTAATTAGTTTCTTGGGAGTAAGTTAAGAATGTAGAAATCTTATTTTTTGTGAAGTTTTGGCCTAATCTACCAGATATTTCTTCCCAAATTTTATAGCAATATATTTATACAATATTTGTATAGCACTCGAGCTATTGTTTTGGTATTGATGAATAGATACCTGGACCTGGAACTATGGATTATGTGATGTAAGGCTAACTCGGCTTACGAGAAGACCAGCGAAGAATGCTGAACGCAATGAGAAATTTGAACGTTGATCCCGAGAGACACATGTAAGAGAAATTAGTAGAATGACAGTTTTCAAACACACAGAGAAGTTTCTAGTAATATGAAAGAACAATGGACAATGGTTCTCGAGGTGGGGTCTGCGTTCCCCTAGAAGATCAAATTGATTTGGATAGGACCGTGAAAATCAGACGAGGAGCATATCAGACTTTGGAGAAATGCCCCTCCTTGGGACATATCTCATCTATTCAACATTACCACATATTACCACATCGTGTAAAGGGTTTCTCACGAAATGACATTTTTAAATGTGAGAATCTCTGTTGTAGCAGGAAAAATTCAATGAAGTTCAAGGTGTTGCAATAGAAATTAGATATATTTTTGTGACACTCTCAATGAAATAAAAGAAGAGAAAACGTGTATTAAGAAATGCCTAGAAAGAAACATTGGAAGAGTTTAAAGAAAAACGCTAGAATCTGGGGAGGATTTGACGTAGCAGACGTCTCCTCGTAGGAAATGACTTCGGCATTGACTATGAATTCCACTGTAACTCTTTCTGGATATAAGTAAGTGCTACTTCTCTGAAATGATGTTACTTTCCTCTGTCTATTAGAGGTAAATAGTAACAGAGGTTGTAGAAGATAATGATAAGAATTGAAGAAGACTATAACTGCGAATAGCCTTAATTCAATCAAATTATCCTAGTCTATGTATTTTTTACTGAAATATAATGGTCATGACCCTATAGAACCGAGAGTAAGAGAGTGCCAGAACACATAATCCGAAATTGGAAATAAAATTCAAATGACACCCAGATGGCAGTACCATGCAAATTTGAAAAGAAGATCTATGACTTTAGGAGAGAAATGAATTCATCAACTTACAGTACAATTCATTCTGTTTTAAACCAAGGACCTGACAGCCAGAAATAGTGATTCAAATCCACCCGAGTCTCAAATATGAGTCACGCCTTTTTATATCTACTATGAGTTGTGGTCAATACCAGAGTTCAATGGATTATGGCCATAGTCTAAATCATATGCGCTGTGGTCTAAATAGTCTTAGTTTGAAGTGAGGTTGACTATTGTTGTGAACCGCTAGCCACAATAAATAGTCCGATGATGTTACCAGCTCCAGGTGTGCAACAGTCTACTACAAATTGTTACTACGAAGGCTGCTATTCATATATGTTGTCAAGTAAAAAGCCTGACAACCTTCTAACAATGCCAAAAACGTAACAAATAGCAGGCGTTGCTCGCCACAACTATTCATACCTCGTAAGAGCATCCCAGCCCAGTTGGTAAGATCTCTGCTTACTCCTCAGAGCGTCTCCGATTCAAATCCTCAGTGTTACCCCAACAATTCTGCACAAAAATACAGACCACTGGCTTATGCCCGGCCTGGAGGGGAAGTATGCCACAGACTCGTACACACCCATCTAGATCATCCTCCCGTCTAGAGCATCTTCTAATTTCTAAACTTCTATCAATTTTGACACTTGTTCACTGATTCTCTTCGTGACATCAACTTACCAACAGTCGCGCTCTGCTCCCGTAACTGCATCGATACTTTGTGTTTTCAAATAAAAAATTGTTCTTGACAATTAAAACACGCGTAATTAATTAGCAACCTAACGATACTAACAAGCTCATAGTGGTTTAACATTTATTGCCCCGAATCCGTCCATTTATTACAATATTCATTTAATTATTTAAAATTATTTCTTAACATTAAAATACCACGGATTCTTGCTTGTCAAAAGCAGATTATCCGTAATAGGATTAAATTGAAACGGCTCTATTGTTTTCCCACTTAATGTTACCTCGAAGTTACTAACAAGTTTAGCAATCGTTAGTTTCACATGCAAACCAGCAAAACGCATCCCTGCAATGTATTCCACAATGAATTTTTTATTACTATATCCAGTCCAAGGGAATTAAAAGTGGTAGACGTTACTTATAATCAGACGCATTTCTACAAAGGATATCTCTTTGTAGAAATGCATCTTACATATATATGTTTGGGCATTTGCGGTTTTAGATATTAAGATAAGGCAGAATTGCGTAAGAGTGTATTAAATAATTTGTATTTTCTCTTCTATGAGTCAGAACACTGCAATAGATTTCACGAGGAATTAGCTCGTTAGTTTGCAAAGTTTTGGAAAGATACAGGAACAGAGATAGTGGATAAGTAGATAGGTAATTTGATGAAAATGACAAGTACATACAAGTAGATTGAAAATTGCACTCTTATAAAGGAAATAAAATTATTTTAATCGCGGTTCTTGTATACGTTTGACACTATCTCTATATATGCGGTTTTTTACTTTTTTTAAGCGCAGGCGCGAACGGCTTTCTTGCATGCAACATTTAGTACCTCTATGATCAAGTAATGTGTAAATGCTTGATCATGTGGTTTTCAATTTTCTTCCATGCGCTCATCAATCATCGCACCGGCACCGTGTCATTTCATCACCACATCATACGCGAAACCGTCCTCCTATCCATCTATAATCGAAGCCAACATCTTAATCCCATTAGTCCAAGTCGTGCACCTAGTGTCGAAGCCGGTGTCTATTACTGCATGTAGCACGTGTAATTTGTGTAATTTAAACTCATTATCATTATCGTGATCATCGCACACAAATCTGTTCCTTGAAGTGTATATAACGCAGCGCTGGATCATAGCCACACTTTGTCAGACATCTTTATTGCGCCTTATCTCAGTTTAATTGTATAACAAATGCGTAATTAATTAACTTACTCATGATGACATTTGAGTATAAATTATCAATTACGTACATCGGTATCTTGTCAGGGACTGTCTCCTTGGTTGGCTCTACAACTGGTCCAATAAATATGAATGCCGGATTGTTGATCCGATGCCGGTCGCACGAATGCGTGGGCACGCTGCGCTGTGGGCAGTGATTAAATTACTTACAACTTATATATTTGTTTATCGGCCGAGTCTTGCCCGCGCAACGCCAATCGTCGTAATCGAATTAACGTCAAAATAATCATCAGACGAATACGGCCTGCCTTCAACGAACATCAACGCACGTTTGCCGCATTTAATTAGATCATATCATCGTTGATCAGACGAATTAATTCAACGCGATGATGTCTTTAAATTGACTTAAGACAGTTAAATATAGCTGCGTGTAGCTACTGCACATGCGTGTAGTGCAGCACGTAAGGATACATTAACTGCGCATGCGCCTATAAAACGTGGATATGGTATTGACAGTTAGAGTGTATTAAAGTAATGAAAAATGTTGGCTAGAAATGCCAATATGTCGTAAATCCTTCGTCCTACGCGAGTCGCGTTTGTTTGTTAATGAAATTTATAAACGCGCTCGCGCAAAAAAATCAATGGCGTTCGTTTCTTGAACCGCATTCAGACGATTTTTGCACGTCGTCTGCATGGCGCGCCACAGTGGACGCAGATCCGCAATCGGAATAAAGCCGCCGCAATTGTGAGGTGAAGTCAGCCGCGGCTAGAGTAAACCGAGTAGGAAAAGCGATCGACAATCGATCAATCCATACGCTTGCACTTTATGTCCACTGATGCGAGATGGGTTATTTCACTTTTTCAACTGCGCACCGCTAGACAGCCGCAGCCGGCTACGTTCGATGCACTTCAGTCGACGCGCCATACAAAGCCCGCAATTATTATAATTGCCATGCAACAGCAAACATTTTCGATGCGGCCGAGGTATTATTTCCGTATGTCTTGCCTTTTTTGAACTCGATTTCTTTCTGTAGTCACAGTTTGCATTGTTTCCAAGTATAACTAATTCAACTGGAATGGTTAACTATATGTCACGTCACTTTTAAAAAGTTATGGTGAAATGGTGAATGGTAATGGTGAAATGTTCAATGGGACCGGTGAAATGTTAGAATAAGTTTAGTTTAAACAGAATAATGTTATTTTCAAGAGTAATCACCACCTAAGGAGGAAAATCCTATCAGTGAGATGATTGAGAAAGTCTAAATAGTCTTGAGTTTGAAATGAAACTACCCTAGTTTATGTTTCTAGGTAGTTATTAATCACTTTACCAGGTAAATACTTCTTCGTAAATCCAACTATATACGCTGTAGTAGAATCGAAAGTGGTAACATGTTGCATCTAATATGACTGTGTTATGTCATTTGTACGGACACGCTTAGGTTTTACAAGGAGGCATGTTAGAAATGTGTATTTCTGGTGTTTGTTATATTTGAGATTAAGGTAGGGTAGGACAGCGTAAGTGCTCTAGAATGTTCCTATTAGTAAGGTAACCAACTATTCTTAGTTCAAAATGAGTACACCATATGGAACTGTTGATTTGCTGTAACGACTAAGTACTGTTCCAAATGTCACAGTAGCATGTCTTAAAGGTGTTCCTCCGTGTTATTCGACAAACATACATTTCCTCTCTAGTGAAAAAGACCAAATTGTTACGGCTCTAGATCAAAAACGTGGACGATTGAACGTGTGATTATCGCTGAGTTGCGATAACTACAGAACTTGGGATCACAGGCGATGAAGGACCACCGTTGAAAAACATAGTGGAACTGCCCTTGGCCAATGATTCTGAAAGTTTCGACATGTCGAAAATGGAATTCACCTAAACCGGTCAGTATCTGTCATGCAATGGTAGATGAAATTCATCTGAATCAGGGCCAGGATGCAGTCCTAGTGAGCCATCTTGATGGGGAATCAGTAGGTAATCTTGGGAAATTTCTCCAATTTCGACCATCAGTTCTAAATATCCCTGATTTTCGGATCATCTTGTATTGTGCTACTCTAAATTAATTAACCAGGACTTTGATGTCACATACTAATGATCCAGCGTATTTGTATAATATTAAACATAGCCCTTTACAAGAACCTTCTCATGGACTACTCAGACACCTGCAAAAATACATAGTCATGATTTAGAAAGTTCCAAAATTAAAAATTATATTTACATATACCCTCGTTAAAGTTTAAATAGTCCAACTCTGAAGTTGTGACTGTATTTGGTTTCAGATCTGTAGCCATTGTAGATTGGTTATAATAGTTAGGATAACCTCTTAAAATTAGTCGAGCATATAAACTTCAAACGAGAGGAAATGCTAGATAATCAGATATGAAGGAGACCTTGAAAAGGGCGTTTAAAGACAAGCTTAGAGTCATACCACCTTGCTTTGCGGTATCCTCCCTTATTTTTACAAGTTGTTTCGCGTCCGGGTTTCGAAAATGTCCCAACTTTCGGGACAACGTCCGGTATCGACGCCTGAAGTATCAGTAAATTCCCGCCTTATGCCACTATATGTTATAGCTATCTACATGAATCCATGTAACATGTTGAGACATGACTGAAAATAATCTGCAAACCCCGATCGGGATAAAACTCGCAGGATAATATCACAGCTAGTTTCTCACAATATATGGTGACACAGGTCCAGATGGTTTTCGAGGTACTACTGCGCCCCCCCCCCCCCTCCCCAATTCTATCAAATCACCACATCTTCACCACTCCTCCTCTTTTTTATTCCGCTACCACTTTCCTAACCACTCCTTTCCCAACCTCCCTTACCACCTACGTTATTGGTAATTTCAAAAAAGACACTTTTAGCAGATCTATCGCATGTGAAAAACCTAGAAATCGTTGGAAAATATGTGAAAAAGAAGGAAAATAAACAAGGAAACAATCTTTAAAAGAAAGAAAATCAGTTAAGGCATTAGATAAAAACAAAACCGAAAATAAAGTAAAACTTTATAACTATGTAACTATAGATGGCACTCTCTTCAAATAGTCCTCTTGCAGCTGTTTCGTAACAAATATATTTACATTTATAAACTTATTTATAGTATCCGAAGCGTCTGCATAAACAGCACATCGTCGCAAATCATCGTCATATTTATTCCCAGCATATTTCCATTAGAATGGCTCCAGAATGGAAGCATTCAGTGCTTAATTGAGAATTGAAATTCCTCGCACGTTCTCAACTCAACGCCATGTGCATACGACTGCCAAATGCACGCACCACTCGAGACAAATAATAGAAATCGCTCCACAAATATTTATGGGTCAATAATACTCAACTCGCGCGCATCATGCGCATTAATTATGCTTTGATTTTGTTAGACGAGTGCGTTTAAGTGCGTGATAAATTGTTGCGGCGACGTTTTTCGCTCGCAAATTGGGCGCCTCTTGGCTGGGGTTAAGGATGACATAAGCAGCAATAATGTCCGAAAGTGAAATGTTGAAATTTGAACAAATTATAGTAGCAAACATCGTAAATTAGCGTGTCGCAAACGCACGCGACATCGAAGCATTGCCAAAATATGAAAAAAACCGTCCGCCTTGAACTTTCAAATCAATCTAATTCTTCAAAAGTTAATTACGGTTCTTCAAAGACATCTTGACTGCATTTAAAATCAATTCTAATTACTCAACTATAACGTGAAAAGTATATTATACTAAAGATAATTTCAGAGATAATTAGAATGTAAGGTTATGTTTAAGAGGTTTGCCATTCGTTAGTGCTGCCTATGGCTGACAGCAGGCGCATAAATTACTCTGTTTTGAGGTTATGTGTGCCACGCGAATTTGTTTTCGCGTTAAATTAGATTTTACGATGTTTTGGCGGGCAGTGGTGAGTGTTTCGTGTTTCTTTTGTGCATTTACTTGAGTAATATTTCAATATTTAACATTGGAAAAGTTACGTTTGTATTTTTTGAAGTCTAGGTTTGGTCAACCGTGAAAATTTCAAGGTTACGACCACGAAAAGGCTTCTTTGCAACGCTATTACTGCAATTTCCTTGAAGTGTTATATATCAAATTCTACGTAGCACAATTGAAAACGTTCAGTTCAAATTCGAATTCCGTGAATCGTGGGAGTTCCTTACCGTGCATATTTTATTAGAGCGTTTCGTAATGGCTATAAATATTTTATTGCGTTAGACTTAGAATACTAACTAGCATCAAACAAGAGCAACAAAACGTTTTACATTGATTTGTTAACTGTTGGAGTTCATGACTTTTCAAGCAAAACAAAGGTTGAAAAGGGACCAAATACGACGTGTTTTATTTTAGCTTAGGTGATGTTTCCACTTTGCTACGTACATTGCGTACATTGGCTGAGGTGCGGTTGAGCTCTGGCAGTGATTGAGTGGCTTTTGTTTGAGGTTACGTCTGACATGGGGACCTTAACCTCACTTTCGCTCTTATTTTACTCTCGGTTTCGTGTCGAATGTATAATATTGTCCCTTTGCCTCGTGCTACATGTCGTCTGTCATGAACCGAGAGCATAAAAAAAATGTGAAAGCAAGCAAAACACGTTGCGAAAATGTGCATTTTGCATGCACTTAATGTACGCGCTGAAAGTGAGTAGTGTGAACAATAGAGGTCGGTTTCGCATATGTGTGTGTTGCTCGCTGTCGGCGAAAGATTGATGTGCAAACAAAGCGAGGGTGTTTCAACGACTGCTCCCTAGCCGTCAGATGTTTTCTCTTGAGATGCATTCATCCATCGAGCACCCTTTTTCAATCGATCAGATTGATGAGGTTATGGCCTAATAATACCACGCCAGATGTGCTTAAAGCGATTTCCGAAAATAGGAAATTAAAGAAAATTTTCCTGAAGGGATGACATGAAATAAATTACAAACTATTTCATGTCTTTTTAAATTCAGGGAAATGATAATAATAAGGAAAATAAGCATAGACATGCTTTTCGAAATAACAAGTTATATGAGAGGTTATAATATAAATTATAACCTTTCTTGACACTTTTATAGCTCAAGTTTTCATTAAACAAGATAAAAATTGCACCGTGCATAGCCTGCGTCATTACATTGCGATTAATTGGTCAATAAAATTCGGCCAAAACAACATTAAACTCAAACTTATTGCAAACAATTTCTTTTTTCATGGATATAAATAGCTTAATATGTGCGAAATGAATGTGCGAATGAAATGAATTTGTTGATACGAATTGCTCTGGATATTTCCGAAAATAACACATGCAAATTCGCGAGAAACATTAACCAAATATTGAAACAATGCCAAAATTGATTGTTTTTTACTTTCTATTAATAAAACGAAATGTATGAACGAGTTATGGGGAATATAACCTAGCAGAGGGAAATATGTGTGATTTTTTAAGGGACTGAACCACATAGTGGCAAAAAGTGTTACTAAAATATGCAATTCAAATTTGTTTTAAAATATAATTCACATATTATAGAAATTTCATTCTAGTAGTAATCGATTTTCCATTAAATTTAGTTCGTTTCTGTATATCCATTTACTCCGGGAAGTATTGTAGTCGATAAGAAGTATAACGTACAAAAAATCGAGTTTTCTGAAAATTAGTTTTAAAGTTGATATTTTTAATCGTATATCCCATGATTCTAGGATTATAAATCATGAATCTACTGATTCAGTAGGAAATTTGCTACTAACTCCTGCAATACTTGTTCGTTTTGTTTCGTAGAATTTATCTAATATCGTCCACATTTTTGCTGCCAGAAATGTTAGTTGAAGTGGCTTATACTGAATATTTCGTTTTATTTGTATTTGATTGGTCCTATGTACACAAATCATATACCAATCCAGACAGAATGAAGTTTACCACTAATTCTTCCCATCCTTTTTTGATTAAATGTTTAGGAATCATGTTATATATCGGCGAAATAGAATTTAATAACAGCCGTTGCACAGTGGCTGAAATCAGTGTTTTTGCACGACATAAGTCATTTTGTTGAATGTTATGTATAACATATATGATTTTTCGATTGTACTATGAAGTTATGTGCTATTCAAATCTACCAAAGAAAAATTTGCATCACTATGATCATTAGCATTATTTGGTGAGCATTTTATTTTGGTAACAATTATTACAAAAGACAGGAAACACTATTTAAATTACTGTAAAATGCTATCAGAATTTAATATATAAAGGTGAACTTTGGTTCTTAATCAACTTTTTTAAGATGTCATCATGTACATTTCATATTTGAGAGCAAGTACTTTGTAATAATTTTTCCTAGCTCATTCCCACAACTACTATCATTGTTATTACAAAGTAATTATTACAAAGTACTTCCTCTCAAATATGTAAGGCAATGTAATAAATTTGATATCAATCTACTCCTGACAATACCCACTTTTTGATGACAACATCTGTAGCCCAACTTCATTGGCGCGAGATATCTTTTTTTGCAATAAGTTATTGACTTTTATATTAACACGTTGACGCCGGCGTGCCCCACCGGTGGGTCACGCGTGTTCCGTCTATCGGGCAGCGGTCCCACATGAGAGGCGTTGTTAAACTGACAAAATACTTTGTCAAATTTTACGAATTATCATATAAAAACCAATTACAGAGAGCAATTTTTTAAGTCAAATTGCATTGGTTTCGGTATAAAATGTACAAAGTGGAGTCATGTCATATCAAACATATTGAATATAAGCAGAAGAAACATTATCCTTTGCCTGTCTAAATATTATAAATCAGTAATACTTGCTAAATATAATAAATAATAATTTTAAATATTTGGTTCGTTTGGAATCTTCTTCGTTCGTAGAAAATTTGAATTAACAAATTGAATCGGTTAGTACATAGAGATTGCAGGCGGTGCGTAACGTGAAACAAATGCAGTTACCATACCTATCGTAAATAATAAGGGACGCACGCTTGAAAAATGGAGGGTGAGATTGGCATAAGAAAGCGCCGTCCGATACAGCGGATACGCATATCATGCCCCGGCGTCAACATGTTAATTATTGGAAAATATCAATGAAAATTGTACGGCATTGTAATAGATTTGATATCAATCTGCTCTTGAGAATATCCTCTTTCTGTTGAAATCGTCTGTAGCCCATCTCATCGGTGCGTGATGTTTTTTTTTTGCAATATATTAATGACTGTTATATTATAATTTCTGGAAATATCAATGTAAATGGTCCTAAAAGTGCCAATTCCTGCGACAATGTGTTACAATTGGGATCAATTTACTCCTGATAACACCCTCTTTCTGATGACAGCATCTGTAGCCCAACTTCATTGGTGCGAGATATCTTTTTTTGCAAAATGTTATTGACTATTATATTAATTATTGGAAAATATCAATGAATATGGTCCTAAATAGGCCAATTCCTCCGGCAATATAATAAATTTAATATCAATCTACTCCTGAGAGCACCCTCAGCAACATATACACATCACTATAACATCAACAACATCGCCATTACCACAAGAAAGAAAAGAAGTTGTAAAATCGCACATATTTACACTTCTATCACAACAATGTGTAACACAATAAATTTTATATAAACGGCTGAACTGCCAAATATCTCCATAGCCAGATTTTCGGATCAAATATAATATTATTATTATATAGTCTTTGTCATACCTTCCTTTGAATTTAATTTTTTTATAAATAGTGAACGTATGAACGTAATGTAGCGATTTTAAAGTAGAAAATAATTCTTATTATGTAAACAAAAACTAACATTCGAAAACAATCGTAAGACAGAACGAATAATTATGTATACAATAACCACAAATATCTTCAAGTTCATCGATTGAGTATATTTTTGATATATTGAATATATTTTGATTCCCGATTTGAGAAACATGGCTTTGAGGAAAACACGTTTGAAAATTTCTTGATGAATACATTTTCAGAATATATGTTTATATAGTAGTTGTGTGAATGAGCTAGGAAAAACTATTAAAAAGTACTTGCTCTCAAATATGGATAAATTTTCATTTAAAATTTGATACAAGTTAATATTTTTTAAATAAAATATTTTTGGATATGCATTGTCACCTTAATAACTTTACTTTCTATCTACTATTTCGAGTGGATTTCTAATTATCTTCTCTCTAATTATCTTCGGTGGTTTTATGACGCGTTTTTATTTTGCAATAGCAATTGTAGTGTTTACAATCGGCATCCGATGTCGATCGTTATCGCATCAAAGACAAGTTACGCAACGCAGTCATTGAGCAGCTAAACTTTGTTGTCGCGTAACAACCGCAACTCGGTAATAACAGCAATAACATCATCAGTGGGCACAACAAACCATGTTGCGTGAATGAATGAGATCGCGCCCGCCATGTGAATGTGAACGAATAATTCGTAACAATTCAGGCGTGTCACCGAAGCTTTGAAATAATCAGCATAATCAACAATAAACTTGAACTTTGGGAGACTGGCATTCAATACGAGGGAAGTGATAAATTTCGGGATTTTATTAAATAAAGGGGCGCGATTCGGGGATTTATTCCGTAGCACGTTCGAGGGTTATGACGCACGTTCTAATATTGTTTCATTCGTTCTACGTTGACGATGAGTTAAGTTGACCTTGATGTATTGAATTTCCCCAAACGGTCCTTTGATCCTCTTTCTGTCAACGTTGACAGTAATATCTTTTTGTTAGGTTACATTGGTTAGGTTATGAAAATAAAAGGTTAGAAGCTCTGCATGCATGGTAGGGTAAACTTGCCTAACTCGTACCGGTTTTTTTCAAAATGTTGTAGAATTCTCATAAATGCATGAAATGCAATAAAATTTTGGTAGTGAACACTTTATTAATA
>JAODAC010037788.1:0-12681 GCA_027575185.1 Mimaenictus wilsoni
CCATTCCCATACCGACTTAACTAACCTTCCATTCTCCATTCTACCCAATCTCTCCTCATACCTGGCCACCCTGCTTAACGTCTCCCATTTTATAGACACTCTTCCTATCTCCTGCAGTACTATACGAAATAATATGAAGTTGAAGTTGAAATATTTCCCGTTAAAATTGCTTTGTAAGAATTACTCTCAACTCCGTGTACAGATTACTTAATATAAATGCTTCGTTTGTGTTTACATAGATGTAAACAACAAGCGTTATTACGCTGGGCATAATGGGCATAAGTAACTAAATCCCTTTCATAAGAATACGGATGTTTCTAGTATTAATATGTAGCACTAAGAATTTAAATCTTACAATATTAATGCACTTGTTTATTTGTATAGCTCCAATTCATAATAGATAATGTTGTTGCGGTCAGTAGCAGAGATTCGGAATTCCAAATAAATTCCTTATTTTCCAGACTCTTGCTACTGTGACGGAATGCGCCATTAGGGTTAAGTGATTAGAATGTAGCGTTAGGTTTAGAGTTAGAGAATAAAGTCAGTTGTTACATGGATCCCGCACTGTCCACTTCATGATTCATCCCTGCACTCCGCTGTCTTACAAACGGCCTAACAGTTGTCACCGATCACGTGTGTACGACAAGGTCACTTTTGAGCTCACAGAATATTGCATCAGCTATATTTCTGCTACGGGCCTAACAGTTTGTATCAAAAAGTTCGGCGAAATATTTAATGAAATGTCATTAACAAATACCTGAAATATATTAATAACTTTATAATTGTTATGACGTGTAAAGATAACCCGAAATGATGAAAAGAACTTGGGATTACTTCAAAGATAACGAATGCAAACTTTATAAAGAAGTTCAGAAAGTAAGACCGTAGATGAATAAATTCATCAACGAAACGTAAAATTATTCGTCCCAAGAGAGTTCATGAAAGTGCATGATACACGCAACGATCTTTCAATGGAATGATCTTTTTGTTTTCAGAGCCTTCGTGTAGTCGCGCTGACTTGGGTTCAGAATTTCAGACATCTGCAGAGTTCTGCCTGTACTCTACCGGAATCAACGTGAAGGAAAAGGTATGCACTTACACTCTCTAAGCATGTTTTGTTCTCTCCAGACGTGGAAAACCGCGTTCATTACATTGCAGTGGATAGCGTGTCACTAAATTCTAGCAAATTCTATCATTCCCATAGCGACAGAGTTATCATTTCAAGATGTCGAACATTGGCAGGAGCACAATCGAACTGCGCGTAAAGTACGTACAATGCTGCCAGCATTGGCATTTATTATGTTTCGCATCACCGCAATCTCGGTTTCAGCGCCTCATGGCGTTTCGAATTACACAATTTATGTGCGACCTTATAGCAGGGGACGGTTGGTAATATATCGACAAATGTGAAAAAAAAATCACTGCGTGTGCTAAGGATAAATTGATGGATGTGCGGCCATTTATTATTTAGGCAAGCATTTCTTCTCTTATACAATACAAACTCGTTTCCATCGTACTCAAACAATAAATACATATACCTAGTGTTGCGAACAGCAACATCAACCCGCGAATTAACGCGAATCTTTTATTTTTAGCAGGATTCATATACTAGCCGTCCAATGCAAATTGTTGTAGATGTTAAAGAGAGAAGTAGATCTTTCGGGAGTAAAAATGTGACTGACTTTATTAAAGATAATTCTTAAAACGAAAGTGTATCTTGATCTCGCCTCCGCCCACGACTTTGAGCTGGAGAAAGCCGATAACACCCTCTAACAGCCAGGTACACCGCTCACAGTCATACCTCGAGGCACGCCCTGTCTGTCTCACTCTCTCGTGCCCATAGGGTGCCTCTCTGCTCGTAGCTACATACATGCAGCTGGGCACGCATGTGCCGTTACGCTTAGCCGTGATAAGATGTTTTCCAGACGCTTAAGGCGCCAAACGCCTCGTGCAACCACTTAAACCTATCCTTAAAACCTATACTTTTATACTTTTACTTATACTTATACTTAAACCTATACTTTTAATCGTACAATTTGAATCTGCATTAAAAAATAAGAGTAGCCTTTTAAAATTTCAAAGTTACCCTCACCCCACGCACTGAGGGTGGGGTGGGGGGCTGAGTATACCTCGATCATATTTCGCCTATGGAATGGTTACTTTTTGATTACCTACAATTTTTTCGTAGAGGGCAAATTTCTCGAGATATTTAAAGTTTTCACGTTAAAAAACTCACCCGTTATAATTAAGGTTTGTTCAAAAGTATATAGGATGTTAAGTGTTTTTTTTTAAATTTTACTTACTACTTATTACAGTGAATATATGCAATGGAATTATTGGAAGAAATATACCAATAAAGGTTGTCTATGTATGTTGTTGATAACATGTTGTTCAAAACTGGAAGTGCACATTGTCAACAAAAGTAGTACAAACTTGCTGAAACTAAATGCAATTTAGCCTTAATTATGTAAAACCATCGGAGGCATGTGCATTATACGATCTCACCCTCTCGGGAAACTGGACGCGCGCCACTACTGAAACTCGCTAAAACACTTGCGGAATAATTGCGGAATTGCTCTGTAAGAGGTGAATTATGATAGAGAAGCAACTTGAACATTTGCCAAATTCATTTCCATATAGTGCTCATAGATCACTTTTAAAATTCTATATTCTGTGATCCTCCCTCATTCCTCGATGCTCCTACTTCGCTCAAGGATTAGAATATGACATCTTCTTCATTTTTCGCAATTATTAAATACTTGCTGAGAAAGTTGGACAGCAAAAGGCAATATATCAAGAGGAAATGTTTCGACTGGTGTCGATGCTTTTGTCATGCGAACTTTTCCATCTAATTGGAAATTGCTTGAAATGTTTAGACACAGAAAATTGGAAACTAAGTTGTAATTTAATTGTCTGCATCCTCTTGATGTGTGAGGATATTCATCACTTCAGCGTGACGATGGGAAAGCCGCGAGATGAAAAGGCCCCGAGGTGGGAATTCGCAGCAGTTGGCGGTTAATTGAAGCACTAATCAAAATTGGAATATCTTAATCGGGATGCTTTCGGTAATGCGCGTAATGGAATTACCACCAAGCGACTCGCTTACTTTTGCGAGTTGTTTTCCAATCTTTCGCAGGGTCATCATCGAATTATGTTTCCATTAAGTCGATATTAAATTGATCCAAGCACACAAGGCTTGTCGCGTTGTGGAGCTCAGTGCTCGTTAGATTACTGCAGTTAAGCAACGTCGGACGCAGCTAGGCGTTGGATGGGTGACCACTTGGTCTCCCCACTCAACAAGTGGTTGCGGCGTCGTCCGCGAACTCCTGATTTCGCGGTAAAAACGCGAATGAAGGTTGGGCGATTCGCTCCACGGAAAAAAACCATATGCACAATAGTTCAGAGCAGTAGCAATCTGTAGCGAGACCGGGTCGGGCCGGGTGAAATTTACTAATCCCTTACACCACCACTATGTGGTAGAAAAGGTTGTAGAATAATAATAAATTGATCCAGAGATTAAATTCTGTTACATATATAGGTGTTGCGCTCTACAGCAGTATTTCCCAACATTTTTAATGTCATGCCCCAGCTTATCCTTTCTAGAATTCGTGTGAAATTCTTGTGACTTCTCCAAAAGGGAGCAACTTGTTCCGGTTAGCTAGACGCCGGCAACTCCAAAAAACTCCAAAAAGGCTCACCACTCCTTTATACCACATATATAAACATATTTCGCCATAAAGAAGGGGATCGTATACATAGTATATGGTAGTATATAGATTAAATATTTATAAAAACTCTGTTATCACGCAGAACAATGTATTTTCCTTGCGCTGTTATTTACTTTAAACATTTACATACTTTTGTAATTATTATAGACTTTCAACATTAAACAAACTTTGTGCTAGTTTAACAATTGTGTTGGGCAACATGGTAAGGAAAACTTTGTCTATCGACTAGTATGTTGTGTGCTACTATCCAGCGCTCAGTTTCCGCTTGAGTCTATCGTTTGTACCCGCGGAAGCATCAACTTGAAACGTTTGCATCGACAATGCCCCTTTGGGATAACTACGACAGCGTTTGTCTCGGCGACGAGAGTTTCATCACACATAATCGCGACGGCCCGAAGGCACAAGACCAAATCCGAGTGTCGCATTTCCGCGATTTCCTCGTACATGGATTGACGCATCGCACCCGTGCGAAAACATTATTATAAGCAATTAGAATGCTGTCTGAAACGCCTTATAACATGGAACAACTTGCAAACATACAGCGAAGACAAAAGCGTGAAATGTGTTCTACATAAATTTCCCACTTGTATATGCCACCGACTTTCTGTCAACGAACTCCAAAAGAATGCCAATTATTTTGCGCGGTTTGTAATTTATTCTATTAATTCGAACTGCGCGCGGTGGGACAATTTTCATTAGCTTCGCACTAATTGCAAATTTAATGGAAACCTATTTATTTTCCAAATACGCATTGGCAATGAAAATGTGATTGATTCGAGGTGATTGTGTTGACATGATTTTTTGGACAAGCACCGTAAATTACTTCGCAAAGTTAATTTAACATTTGCCCAGATTGTAAAGAGCATTAATTGTTGTTCAATGACATGACGAATGGAAAAGCACATGTCACCCCCCTTGTCGATTATTCACCCGGCTGGCGGCAGCGTCCATCGCGTCGTACGCGCAATTGATTAGGATTAATTCAGGCAATTGTTTGGGACGCGATAAAGCTCATTCAACGACGTGTGGCGATCGCAACGCCTCAACAACACTGCGCCGAATCAATACGAGCGCGTTGAGAGTTTGCCACCCGACACCATGGGAATGACCCAAAAATCGATTAAACTATTTATAAATACCAAAAAGTTTGCTTTGTCCCCACGTTTGTTAACTTTACCATCTTGAAAGCGTCACCACATTTGTTAACTTTCTCCCCACGAAAACGTACCTTGTGAAAAATGACTAGAAGATCGTCGAGTTTCCCATGCAAGTCACCGCAAATCGTGATCTGCTTGGAGATGGCAGTGGACGCCACGTTGATGTTTGGCTGGAGTTTCAGTCGGTCGATGCCGTCGCGTAGAATTTGAGCAACGTACTTGGCATGTAATCGCTGTTGCTGGAAATACAAAAAAAGCAAAACATATGCAAACGTGTCAATTCCCAACAATTCCCAATGCCCGTGCCGCAAATTCGTTGGCCTACTCGTTAAAAAAGAAGAGATACAAAACCAAGTTGCTGGAGTCACAACTCACAAGTCAGATGCAACCCCAAAGGACTCTCAAAGAAAACATCAAGTTTTGCACTCGACTGAAACAGCCTCCGAGCTTTCTCGAGGAAAAAAAGACAATTCCGCCAAGCAACGGCGAGTATACGATGCAAACTTTGTGCTCGTCTAGGGTGAATGTGCCCATCAAGTGGACGCCTGCAACTAGCTGTAAAACATCGAGCAGCATGGGCGGATGAAGGTTGAGTGAGACGTAAAACAAACCTTTTTCCGCCGGAAGAATTCGATCAGTTTATCAAGATCGTCCTTCTGCATCGGGAAGTTGACGTGGATACCGCGGTATTTCTTCTCGACATGCTCCATATCTTCCTCCTCCTGGTCGTCGGATTCGTCTACGAAGTACATGTCTAAATTTTCTGTAAATAACAGATATACAACTAGCAAACACAATTAGCCTTGCATCCCATAGGCATTTTAATCTATTATTTTTGGGGTTGGGCAATAATGAATGAAAAAGTGAATTTCAAACTTTGTTCTAAAATATTTTCTAATCTACATATCATAAAATGCCCAATCTTATATGGATAGATGCTTCATGAAACACAGTTTTTACAATTCTAACTGCTGAAAGAAATACGTGTTGCTATCAATAGAAACAGCTTTGAGAAAGTTTAGGAACGTAAAAACGCTTTTAAATCAAACTAGATAATCACGTTAAGAGTGTCTAAAATGCAGAAAAGCAAATTCATTTATAAGCATTGAAGGAAAGAAGACATATGACGGTCACAAGCTCATTTTTTCGCATTATCGTAGCGAAAATCTCAAATTGAAAGTTTCAAGGATAAAATCTTTCGACAACTGTCCTGACCTTTCCGCCCATCTATTTCTCGGTACCAATGTATGCACTCTCAACTAAAGACCGTCAATTTGATTAAACACTCACGTAATCATATTATGCACAGTTTAATTACTGTCTAAGTACATCGTACAGGGTCTGGCTGCTGTATTGGCCTCATTTTCATAAGATTTTGAACACGCAGGCGCTTGAGAGTCCTTACAAAGACAGCCGATGAAATTGAATTAATGTCACCTCTTGCAAAGTGAAGCAGTCGTTATGGAGTCACATCGCATATATAGCCCACACTCGAACCACCCCCCACCTCTCCAACCATCGCCACTATCGATGTCAAAGGGTGGCCTCGATGCCACCCCAACGACCCTGCTCGATGGCGATAGATTACAGAGTAGTCGTGTAGACGGTATTTGCGCTGTGTACCGTTTGCGTTTATTCCGGCCTGTCCCGTGCGTTCTTCGTCGTCAAGGCGCGTTCGTAATTTACGAGCGCCGCATGCGAGGAAATATGCCGCCTTCGGCCTGCCCGCGGAAGAAGACGTGGAGGACTATTTGCATAATACATTTGCGAATCGTGTAAAATGACACGCTAAGCTTCATGCTGCATAACGCTAATGGAATTTATACATTTTCTGTGTATTGTTTTCAAGGGTGCTTAAAATAGGGCCTGGACAAATTTAACCTGGGCTTAAGCGCAAACTAAGTGCGAAACTAGCAAATCTAGTCGAAAGTAAGTCTTAGAATGCTTAAATTGGTTGTTATGTCAACATAAATTTGATACTTTCTGTGAATTGTGTTTAAAATTATAGTTGGAACCAACTTAACGGGAAACCTCATTAACCTGATCGAAAAATATTGTCGCGAAGATTCTAGAATGTTCTGAAAAGTTATAGAAAGACGGTCAAGGATTTGTGATTTCAGCATTTTACTCGTCACTTCGAACCTCGGCACGTGCGGTGCTTAGCAAACAGCCTGCTACGTAGGCCCAGATTGTGGAAATAATTAGTAATTGAATATTTTCACAATGTTCATATCGCCTTGTTTTTTCAATTGTTCTCCTGCGTACACTCTAGCGTCCTTAATTTTGGACAGAAACGATAAACCAAAAAGGTTTTGTAAAGTTTAGTTCAGCGTTAAGATGAACCTAGTTTCAAAAATGTCGACGTTAGTAATAGATTTAGCTTAAAATATTTAAAATTAAGAATTATAGAAAACATACCCTAGTTTTAAACTTTACCTAACTGAAAAACACATAAATCTAGTCGAAATTAAGTCCTAAAATATTAGAATTCCTCGTTGAGGCGTCCTAACTGTCCAAATTGAAACATAAATAAAATCTCTAAGAAATCTTGAGATTAACCACGTCTAAGATCCCAAAAAATGTGTTAGTCCCTAAAGTACTCAAAGACCGACAGCTTCTCCGCGCGATCCATTAACTTATGATTAATACCCAGCCATAAACGGAATTTGCGTTTTTACGAGCTAAAATCTTTGCCATTTGCTACTTCGCACTCGGTAACGGCCTGAGTGTTCCTTGGCATATCTCCTGCCAAAGAACACTCCGAATCGGTAGACAAATTCACCTTCGAAGAGGTGCTTTTTTCCTAAGCACTTGCACGCGTAATCCCAGATGCTGAAGAACTGCGCGACTGGTGATAATTTCATTTATTCGCTTATATCTATCTTCGAGCGGTTGCGACGCGACGGCCCCAGGTCGTTAACGGATATGTCGTAAATTTTACCAATTTTTACGCCTCTTTTGGCGTGCATTTTCCTGTCGCCTAGTTGTGCTCGAGACGAACGCCCATTTTTATTTTCAGCAATACCCACGGTGATATACAGACAACGGGCATAAAAGCAAATATGATTATCGTCGGTCGTCTCGCGTAAATATCAAGCGCGTCGCTTATCCGGTTATTCGCTATGCGACGACATGGCGGAAATTGTGAAGAGCATTATTTCGTCGTTGGTCGTATCGATGTCGCATTGTAATGTTTAGCCTCAACAGTGGGGGAAGTAATGGTGGTATTGAGTGTTTCGAAGCAATCTTCAAATGTGAGAGGTCAGGTTGTAAACACTTACCGATTGATGAGCTTTTCGAGCCTGTCGATGACACTCGGGGTTTGGTCGTGTCTGGTATGTGCGTTAATAGGGCGTTGAAAAAATTGTATAACTGAAATGGAAAGAAACTCATTAGATTGGCTTGGAATTAGGAATAACTGATTTTTATCTGATATTTATTTTTAGAAGTGATAACTTCTTTACGGAAGCAAATCGCTTCTCGGAGTAACGGTCACAGTGCCAGTATGTCTGCATTCCGCTAGTCTTACTCATTTTTTAACAATAAATAGTAAATACACAAAATATGATAATTGTTACGGTCCGTTTCTGCAAGGCAGACTTTGTGCGCATGTGAGACTTATGGGTGGGCAACGCGCAACACACTTTGTAACTTACGCGAGCCTTCTTCCGTCCCGATCAGCAGGAAAGGGTCGAGTTCGGTCCGGTTTGCCAGAACGTTGGAACCCCACCCCGGGTTTTCGCGGATTTGTTTCATTTAGTGATTGTGCCGCCATTTTTGAGCAACATGGGCCCGCGACGACAAAATTCAGGTCGGATCTTTCCTTTCTTTTTTTTCCTTTCCTTTTTATTTTTTTCTTTACTTATGTTAATATTGTTTTCTTGGTTTGGTAATGATGATTAACCAAAGCTTTCGAGCTACTAGTTTTCTCTGAGCCTATTCAAACTTCTTCGTTGAACCCCTTTTCTGTTAACAACCTACGCGGAATATAAATTTATTTTTATCGCGGTTTACCATGTGCGTTACATAATATATAATAATAAAATAATATGTTAATATCACCGCCACCCAGCGGCGTTATGGAGCTCGGTACTCGTTAGATCACCGCAGTAAAGCTACGTCGGACGTAGCTACGCGTTGGATGGGTGACCACTTGGTCTCCCCACTCAAAAAGCGTCGGCGGCACCGTCCGCGAAGTCCTGACTTCGCGGTAAAAACGCGAACGATGGTAGGGCGATTCGCTTGCACAGGTCCTCGGAAAAACCCCATAGGCACGAAGAGTTCAGGTAGTACCATCAGTAGGAGAAAGTTAACTATTCCCTTACACATAATAATAATAATTAATAAAATAATCACCGGAAGTACTTCTTTTAGCATATCAGATGGTCAGTTTGCGTTGTCTTGGATTGTGTCTATTGTTAATTATTCCTCGGACGATCGAACGGATTGACGGACGATCGGACGGACGAGCATACCGCCGAATCCGAGGACGCTGAGGATCGTTTCAGTGACGGATTCAGCTGCTCCGACGCAGGCGAGCGGGCTGATATTATGATTAATATTTCTTTTATATAAGAAATCACGACGTTCCCATGTATTTCTTGTTCTATCATGAGCGCTATGATATCTTCCACAATTAACGTTTTCTTTGGCACTTTTTCAGCAGATAGCTTCTTGGATTTCCACCTCCTGGGCGAGAAGAAGGTGTGTTCAGCAGTATCGGTTTTTCCGCAATAGAAGCATTCAGGGGTTGCTCTCTTACTCATATGTCTTACTCATATTGGATCGGTATATATGCTATCCGTGCTGTAAAGTGCTCACAGTTAGAGAGCGCATGTCGCATAAACAGTGGTTGTCGAAAACTGATGATGAATGCTCGTCACTTCATTCACCTGCCATTTCGCTGCTGTGTTGCGTGAGGTCTTGGCAACAAATTCTGTTGTTTGTTTTTCCCACGAACGTGCCATTGATATCTCAGGTTTCCGACCATGTGCACCAGCAGTATTATTGCCACCTGGCGCGTTCCTTCGAAAGGAAATGGTATGTAGCACCTGTGATCGAGTGGCGGTATCTGGCGCATGTATGATAACTCGCGAGCGACTATCATACGATAATCTGTTACGATTGGTGGAAACCCATCCAAAAAGATCTCATACCCTACCATCAAGAGCTAAAGAATCTTGTACTGTTCGTTTGTTCTTTAGATTTTTAAAATAATAAAGTTGGGGTATCGTTCCTCTGAAGAGAGATGGCGTTTTAATTTTAAGTTTGCCACCCTGCGCCCGTCGACCAGTCTCGGGTGGCGCCATCTTGGCTTAAGTTCCAGTCGTGTAGGGGTATAAAAACCCTCTGTGCGCGCCATTCTCTCTCGTTTATCTACAACTCGTCCTACGCTACGTAAGTCCGCTTTTCACCACAGTGTTTTATACGTTCGCGTAGTCGACACCTAAACATTGTACAAAGAACAAATAAACGCCATTTTGTTAACTGTGCAAATGTGTACATCATTTAACATCAGTTAAGTGAGCGAGCAAGCAAGGCCGTGTTAGATCAGGCCCCGCGTTCTAAGCGGGAATTAAATCTTGTTAATAAAATCGCGACAACCGCGTAAAAGTAGGTCGTCGCATTCCTCCAAGTTCTTTACTTCAATACTCTGCCTACAGACGGCGGATAGCTGTAGGCTTGCATTCCCTAAAATTAACAGTGGTGTTATTACATCGACGATTATGAACAATATTTAAGTGAATTCTTGTCCGCTCTTTGAAAAAAATGTGCGTGTTTAACCAGTGGTGAGAACAATAACGCATTTGTTTGCGCGATTAGGCCTTCGGACACTACTTCACGGACAAAATGTTCATTCAAATCTAAGGCGGACAATCGAGAAACTCTCCTTGAGAGCTAGATCCAAACCAGTGTTTAGAAGTCCATAAATTCCACAAAATTTAAACTAAAATTACGTAGTCACAAGAATAATAGTCAGTAATTAAAATGATTGTTGTAAACGTAATTGCGAACTTTTGCCGAGAACAAATGCGTTAATGTGCTTATTTTTGCCGAGGTGCGGGAAACTTGATTTTCTTCATTCTCTGGCACTCGACGTGAATACTTGATGCAAATTTCGAATTGACTTCATGCGACACTGTGCCAGACATGCTTCCAGCTGGACCGGCGCCGGCACAATGTCGACGGTCGCACATTTAAGAGTATGCCGTCGAGGCGTACTCGTGCCAAGATAAACCTAGCCCTAAACTCTCCGATGATTACGTCTTTCTTTCGTCCCCCGGACGCATGTAAATCGCTGCCGCTAAGGTGGCGCAAAAATAATTATGCCTTTGTTTACATTCCGTCGAACTACTCGATTTGCATAGATATTTGCCGGCGCACAAGAGTTGATTACGCACGTCAAACCGGTGCATTGCAACCAGCGTAAATTCGAAGCGACATTAAATTTGCGGACCTTCAAAATTGACACGAACTTACTCATGGCGGCATTCATGATGATGTTCATATTGGAATAATTTCCAAGGCGTAATTTCGAGTGCGGACCTCACTTTGTGTCGTTCCGGAAATAGGGCGTGTTTTGTTTGTGTTTTGTGTGCAAATATTGCCGATTATACAGAAATCACTCAATTTTAATTATTTTCATAGCGAGCCTGTCGCTTCACAGTCGCAAATTAAAGAATGCAGGAATTTTCGAGTGACGGTTTTTCACGTTCGGCGGTCGGTCAATCACATTATTGGTTGATAACACCGCAAAACTTAAAATCGGCGTGATTATTATCAGTATTTGGAAGATTGGAGAAGGAGTGATCAAGTTGTATCAATCTAAATTCGCACAAAAGATCAAAAAAACTTAACTTAACATTTTGTAAAAAAAGTAGCTCGATTTGCTTATTTTGATGCACAGTTTAAAATATATTTTAAGTATATTAAATATTACGTATATTAAATATTAAGTACATTAAATATCTGTCGTAAACATCAGCTGATCGGCGCGGCACTTTCCAAAACGCAATGCTGCAACGCCGTACCGCTGAGCCAAAGACTATCCGACTATTTTCATAGGACTGTTGGCTGATGACTAACCATCATCTGCTGTGAGGAAATCAGGGGATCACAAGAAATCAAACACACTCACCCAAGTCTCGGACGAAACTCTCTTCATTTGTTTTTTTACCAGAAAGTATGGGAATCTGACCTAAGGTCAATGTCACTCAATACCTGATATAAACTCTTCTTAGAGTTGTCTGTGTTGATTTGGATAGGTGCTCTTCAACGGGCTCTTTCGTTCCTGATGGGAATTCGTCCTCCAAGTTGAAACTTTGCGCGAGCATGGTGCTTTTATACAAGAATGGCGCACCCCTTGAATCTCCACGCCTTCCTGAGGAGCCGCCGTCAGCAACCGCCGTTGGTACGCGCCAACCCTCAGTAACGGCTGTTGCTGACGAGTAACACCTGCATACGCCTCTCAACGGTTTCTAACCGATTTCAACGGTTTTGTTCTTGGTTCCTTGCAAATATACCTTATCGTATCCATCGGTTCCCGACACTATCAATATGAAACAAGTCGTAAAATGTTCCTCAAAGCCCATCTGGGCAGCCTAGTGGGTAGAGCGTTGGTCTACAACGCAGGCAGACGGGGTTCGAGTCCCCGGGTTGGACAATTCAAACAGTGTGCTCGCCGCTGCTTCCGATTGTATACTCATTCTACCTGATTCATGAAGCACGATGTACCCGGGAGTGGATCTTTCCAAGCGCATCAAGTCCTTCAAGAACCAGGTTTGTTCCCTTTCTAA
>JAODAC010037799.1:0-24714 GCA_027575185.1 Mimaenictus wilsoni
CTGGTGGGGGTGTGTGTGTGTGTGTGTGTGTGTGTGTGTGCGTGTGCGTGTGTGTGTGTGTGTGTGCGTGTGTGTGAGCGTGTGTGTGTGTGTGTGTGAACGTGTGTGTGTGTGTGTGAATGTGTGTGTGGTGTGTAAAATATATGTGTGTGTGTAAAACATCTTACCTTCGACAGTCTGTTTGTAAAGTCCATAAACCAGCAGTAAATCATCAGTACCCAATTTCGCAGCGAGTGTTTGCAGATGATTGGCAGCATCATTAAACGCCGACTGTGGTTCATCCTCCTTGATCCCTAATTCAGCAAAATCCTGAAAGTCCTCCATATTCATCTTCTTCTTTTCTCACTGCTAAGCAATAAACTAATTTTGGTCTACGTAGTATTGATTATCTTTCGGTAGCTGTTTGTCAACGCACAAATGAGTGAAATCAGTTCGCCGACTCCACCCGCAAGGTGTTCCCCTCGAGAGTGAGGTTGGTCGCGCTGCTGGCGTTCTCGTACGCCTCCTTATTGCTGAACACCACAAAGCCGTAATTCTTCGACAAGCCTGTATTCTTATCGAAGACCACCGACGCTGCATTCACGTGGCCAAACTTGCTGAAGTAGTGCTTCAGCTCGTTCGTGCCGATCGTCCACGGTAGATTGCCAATGTAGAGCTTGAGCACCTGTCGGGATGCAGGGGAGGCCATCATTCACCAAGCCCGGCCGAAATTCGTTCAAAAGTCAACGAGAAATTTCGATCAACTGAATGCAATGATCGCCAATCAGTTTGTGAATGTCGAAACCGGCGTTTGCGCCCAACTCGGCAATCGAATGCACCTGACACTTCAGCTGCCACTTGCTTAGCAACGGCTCAATGCTCCAATCGGAGCTGCGCTCTTGATACGTGCAGAGGAACTTCGCGTGCGGATTTAAGTCAAGCACGTACGCCACACTCACGAGGATATCCTCGAAGATGGTCGGATCGTAGAAACAGTCCGAGCCCAAAATGTAATCAATTGGGCCGAGAGACTCGAAACTGTTCAAGAACAAGCCCCAGGTTAAACCTATGAGACGTATATTCTCGTCGAGTTTGAGATTGTTCAACAGGCAGCTGCGCTGAATGTGCGCAAGGGACTTAGGTAAAGTAATCGAGTCACTGAGTGTCACATTCGCTCCACACTTTGCTGCAAGAATGCCAGGAAGTGCAGTCCCCGAACCAATTTCGAGGATGTTTTTGTTGACGATCGCCTGTCGGTTTTCCCACAGAAACCATGCAAGAACTGGTGCAGATGGCCACGTGTAGAATGAGTAGCTCGCTTGAAGCAGCTGAAACATATACATTTAACCTGAGAAAACCGGTGTGAAAAACGTTATGTAATATCTAAACCAAAGCATCTAACTTCTAAACAACAACTTATAACATCTAAAATCAACCCAACCGCTAACCGTGTGTGTGTATCTACATTTTAAATGATAAATATACCTCTGGAATTATAATTTCCAACTTCTCTTCCTTTGTTTCGCCTTTAACGTTTACTTTAGATGTGAAAACGAACCGCTTTAGTTGCTCAGCAACACCATCAGTCATTTGGATTGATATGCCATAAGCGTGTACAAATTCTTAGCGAGCAAACTTACTCGCTTACGCACAAGTATTAATTGCACTTACATTCGAATGTTGGTTGTTATTACAAATTATTATATTGCCAACACACGTGCTAAGCGTGCACAATGGCCGTTTTCTGACCGAGTGTGAGATAGAAAAAATGGTTTGGCTGCGACAGCTTAGTTACTTTTTGGGAATTCTAGGGAATTTTGTCATTAGACAAATGTCAACTATTCAAAAAATGTGCGCAACTCTTTAATATCATTAAAAATACTAAGTATATTTGGGTGATAATTTATGTTGGAGTAAATAAAGTGAGTAAGCAATTTTGTATTAAGTTTTTATTAATTTTATTTGTATAATTTTGAATTATTGTAGAATGTTTAAGTTTAGTGTATTTAGTTCTGCAATTGGCAACAATGTTTCTAAAAAATCTACACATGTTCGAATAGGTTATGTTTTCATCACAAATTTCCACAGTACTTTGAAAAATAGATTCATACCATGGTGAAATTAAGAAAACAGCGCCGAAGAAAAGTTTATAACTTCAACCGAAACAGGAAGCGTATGCGAAACAAACAGTTCAGCGTAGGGAACATTAACTGGTATTTTTTTTTCTTCAGAACTCGTAGAAATAAACTAAACAATTTCAATAACTTTGCAGTAAAGAAATAAAAACAGCATGGGATTCCAAAAAATCTCTCCAAACAAACTTAAAAGAAATGGGTATATGTTATGACCCTAACGAGACATTCAAAATTGGTGCTAGCCGGAAGGAAAAGCTTGCTAATGCCCAACGAATGGCGAACCTTAGTGATGATTGGGACGTTGAAGATATTCCATCAAACGAAAGCAATGAATCGACAACTCAAGACAAAAAACACGTCCTTACTTCACTTATTAAAGACGCTAAGGCACCCAGAGTGAAAAATTTCCGACTACCAAAAGGCCAGATTGACTTCCTCACCAATATGCTAAGCAAACATGGACTCAACTACAAAGCAATGGAACGAGACAAGAAAAATTACAGCCAAGAAACGTGGAAACAACTTCGAGCAAGAGTGCATAGATTCAGATGTATTCCGGAACAATACGAAGAGTTTCTATCCAAGGTAAGTCCAGCGACACTTCAAAAACTACAAGAGGTAGAATTGGATTATGATGATTAATAATTGTCGTTTTGTCGATTTTAATTTACAATATCTTTATAATACTTTGTTAGATATAACATTGGTTTAATAAATAGAATTCTTTGTAAAATCTTTGATAATTAACTTGCATCAACAATCAGATGCATTTGTTAATAGATTAAGGCATGAGTAGCGTTGTATTACTCTACATTGGTAAATCAATTACGCGTAATTAAAAAATATTAAGGCACTATTTTATGAAGACTTGTCTCTGGCGAGTCGTCATCGAGTGGTTTACAAGTGTTTATATCGCATAAACAATGTGTAGAGAACACGAAGGGTGGATTTTAGATCCTGGTTAACGATATCTGTAAATTAACAACATAAAATTAAGATTTTGTATGAGTTTGTAAATGATAACAAGTACATATCCAAATACTTGTTTGTTAATTGTCTAAAATATGTATCAGGAGACTGAATTATTTGTTGCACGTTACGTGCCTGGAAACCACTCTCAAATATACAAACAAAACAGTTACAACTTCTTGTTACAACGTCTTGACCCTGATTCGATTGAATTTTTCTTGCATGTACATACTGAAATAATTTCGGCGTTTAACATGAGTTTGATGCATTTAACATGATATTTAAAGCAATTAACGTGATATCTGCAACATTTAACGTGAATTTAACCTATTTCAAGCTAAATTTACTGTATTTAACTTGGTTTGAATGCAGTCAACGTGATATCTAACGCATTTATCGTAGATTTTACGTATTAGATGTGATATTCAAAGCGTTTATCGTGATATTTAACGTAAACGTTAATTTAACTTATTTAAGGGGCTATTTAATGTGTTTAACATGATTTTAACGTATTTAACATAATATCTAACGCAATTAACGTCAATTTAACACATTGAACGAGATATTCAGGGCAATTAACTTGGACTTAACGCGATATCTAATGATTTAACATGGATTTAACATCAAATTTCGTGTTTATGACTAACAAAAATTAGTGATAACTCCACTGGTTTCAAAAGAAAGGCTTTTGTCCCATTTGCAAAAAAGTCTACCCATGCATAAATGTACAAGATGAAAAATAATTCAGTCAAATCGATGTTGGGCAGACACAACACGTCCCTTGTTAAAACTTGTGTAAATGTTTAGAAAATTAAGATTTTTTTAAATATTAATATAACTTACCCTCCGGACGAGCTTTAAGCTTCGTAATCCCAACCTCATCCATCAGCTCGAACGCAAAACTAACATTGTGCACCTTCTGCTCGAAATCCTTCGGCGTCGAATGAAAAGCATGCAGTGGCACAAAGAATCCCTCGAGGAGACCCATCAAAAACGTGAGATACACGCCGTCGTGAAATTGGGAGTCGATCTCCGTTACTTCCAGATTGATTTTCGTCAAATGTTTGTTCACAAATGTTACCAAACTCTATATAACACAAAAAAAAGATTTTAAGACTAATGAAATCTTAATTTTAACACTTAAAAAATCTCTTACCTTCTTAACAGTTTGTAGTTTATCCGGTGCATGATCAAAAAGGATATCAATCGCATCACGCTCCCAACGTAGACCCACATCATCATAAGATGTGGTTATAACTTCATTAACTGTGCGATGTTCAAGAATACCGCCGGTTTTCTTCACAATTACAACAGGCACACTCACGTGTTCTGTAAGACGTACTGGAGGGCGAAAATGACGAGCCAACGCGACCAGCAGATGCATGATCGACACGATATTCTTCGAATGAATAGCCTCGACGTTCCACTTCTTCGAGCCGGTACGAGTCAGGCCAAGAACATAGTTGAAGTGATTGAGTACCGCGTGTAATTTCTGTTTTTGTCCTTCTTCCGATTGGGTTACCTCGCGGACATCCAACTTATCGCCTGTGAGTTTCTCCAGTAACTTTTGCAGTACTTGACCGTCATACAAGTCTTCTGCCAGATCTTGTACGATGATTCTCTGCGATGCCAATTCGTCGTTGATCCAATTGATGAGAACATTCACCAGTTTTCCGAAGGCCGGGTTTGTGTAGACTCCTTGATCAATCATGCATCGTTCTTCGTTTTCCTCTAGAAAATATATTAAATGGAGTATATAGTTTAATCGTAAAATTCGGGATTGTTTTCGTGGCTTAAATAATTATATTATAAGTTATAGTTTTATTACCTATATTTAAAAAAAATATCAGCTAAACTCACCTAAATCATAATCTTCAGGCGATGTTGTAGGAAAATGTGGAAGTCCCGGTGAGTCGATTGCTTGTTTCCCTTCTTCTTGCACTTCTTGTACTGGAAAAACATAAAAAACAGGTTGTTTGAAATGTAAAGTAAGTAAATCTAGCGGCAAAATGGTGAAACTATGTCCAAACATTTGTTTTATATAAAACTCTACTTTTACACGTTAGATTTCTATGATTTCTTATGATTATATTTATTTCGGCTTCATAGGATATAGCAAAACAAACTACATTTAATAGTGAATCAATGAGAAGTGAATGAATGAGAATATACCGATTTGAATACTAGAAATTATTTTAAATCAAAGTTTGAATATCACATTCTAGTTCCACCACTTTGCCGTCCCGAGGTCGTTTTATTGACATCTGTTATGACTTTAAAAACAAACATAACCATAAAAGGTCAACAAAATAATAAAGACAACTCTGTTTTGAAGGTTGGAAATATTTGAAAGATATGATTGCAGCCTTTCTTACCTTCCTTGATGCGTTTCTTTCGCCCTAACGTCCCGATTTTATCCCAAATCGACTCCTCTTTGTCAATTTTGGCAACAGCAGGCTTAGGCGATTTCGGACTAGGCGTCGCCATGTTTCTTTTAGCAGCTCCTAATTCTAATATACGAATAACCTTATAAATATTTGCACTACAATCTGTTGTGACTTTGTTAAAAATAAGATAAAGTGTTGATTTCTATAAAATCTTAGATTCTGCTGTGCAAAACTAATAGAAATCTTACCTTTTAACAGTCCAACGAGATTTCGATTGTGTTCTTCGTACAAGTACTCTCTACGCAACTGCTCGGCACGGCTGTATTCGTCCGATGCATTCACAGGCATATGTTCATCACTCTCAAATTGGCGTCGATTCGGTTGGATGCTGACACGCACCTGAACCACATTCCCGTTTCGCTCGCACTCGTTTAACTTTCCATCAACGTGTTCTGCTCGCGCACATTGCAACACTTCTTGGGTGTTGGCATCCTCAACGAGTTGAACCCGTTTCTGCTGATACAGCGAATTGAAAGCGGGGTTATTTTCGCGTTGATGCCGCGCATTCGCACTGGCTGTGCTAACGTCGTGGGCGTCGGTAGCGTCTACATCCACATTTTCACTCGTCTGCTGTTGACCATCCGTTAAGTGTCCCTCAGTCAAGTAATTCTCCTGCTTGCAAGGCATAGAAACGTGCTCATCTCGTGCCTTCATTGTCGTTTGGTAGTTCTTACTTTCCTCTACGCAATTTTTATTATTATTCCGTAGATCAACACGCGACACTTTTGGAATCACGGCAACAATTCGCGGACGATGATACTCTTCGTCGTTGTAATCGTACTCATACTCGTCATCAGCCATTTCGCGCAACTTATAAACGAGGAAGGTACAACAACGCCCCGACGTTCAGCCTCGGGAGGTTTTATCTTATCGCGGTTAATTGTTTATCTAACCGCATCCCGACGCTCCTCAACCACAAAACCTTTACTGTTCACTTTTCCCAGCTGATTTCTTCTTTTTAGTGTCTATTTTTCCCCATTTCAGTGTTTCTTTTTCTCCTTCAGCAACCTTTTTTTATCTTGTTGGCCTTCCTTTTTTCGTTCTCAGCATGCGTTTCTTCTTCTCATAGATAGCCACATTCATAGATGACTGCATAGAATAAATATACTCTAGACGCGTTCGGAGTGCATTCTATGGCTTCAAAACCCATTAATTATGACTCGACACTAAACTTGAGCGTGATGAATACACCAAGCTGAACGAATAAATGCATCTTGTATGCATTCCGAAGGCCCCGTCGTTCCCAACTAATCACTATACACATACTCATAAACACAATTAACATCGCAATCGACCAATGTAATTGTAAAACGTTATCTGAAAGTCAACCAACAATATCCAATAACTTACAATGCATATGATGTGGATTTATTTTTGACGCGCTGTAAAATTCTTCAAGAAATTGAACTTAAAAAAAATTCTATCAAACTCACAATTTCTTCAAGCTCAAAATCTGGAAAAAGATTACACAAGTCAGCCACATACAATTAGAGAGAGAGAGAAATTGGGAAAATACTTCAATATTTGTGATATATTTCACTATTTTATTGCAAACTTGCTTTAAATATACATATATACACACAAATGGAAGATTTCGCAGATGGGCAATCATATCCAGCCCACCATAAATAAAAAAAATCATTGATGCATTAATGCCATCGGCGTTTTGACAAGAAAACATTGCGAAATAATGACGATTCAATGTAAATAGTATAAAAGTGTTTTTCAATGACATAATGCATGGTCATTACATCCACATTTCAAGTTTCCATTCGTTACATTCGAATACTAGCGAATAAAACAGGGCTACGCCATTGAGCGTAGGTAGAGACCACAGTAAATTGTTTTTACCACCGACTTTTCTAGTATTTTTTGCTTTTGGGGGTAAAGGCGAAGGATGAGGCGTTGGGTGGACGCCTCACATTTATTCGACAGCGTGGACTCTCGCTTTGCTTGCGCATTTTCGAAATTTTCTAAAACGAAAATTGACATTTTGCTTTGTTTTTTTTTTGTGTGACGATGTGTGCATTTGCGTTGCTATGCGCAACAAAATTCAAATGTTTGGCAGGGCAGACATGCTGCTCTTGCAGTCTATGCTCGCATTCGAGCTGTCCGAGTAGGCAATACCGAAAGGTTCGAGAAACGCATAGCAATCGTCCAGGGATTTGAATGCCAACTCGCCGGAAACAAAGCTCACCGAAATGTTTTGCCGATAGCTAAACAGGTAAAATCACATTAATACAGACAAATACAGTGTTTCGATACGAGTCGAAGATATTGCGTGTGCGTATGAGTATAGCTCACACAAGCAAGCTAGTAATAAGAAGGAATATCGTGCAAAAGTATATAAATAATTTGTTTGTAAATAATAAAAGTAGTAATAATTAAGGAAGGTAATCATGCAATTAAATGAAATACATTAAAATCACCATTGAAAATATAATTAAAACTAGTTATATATTAATGACGTGTTTTCGTAACTTATTTTTCATGTAAATTAACCTTTCTATTTGAATTTTTAATTGCTATTTTATGTATATTGAATCATTTGAGGTGATTTTCAGTATTTCAAATGGAAACTAACATTTGTATAACAAATCTCAATACGTACCTTTTGATCATACACTTCAAGTATTCCTTTCGCTCACGATCGATGAACCAATCTACCAGGAAACCAGCCATCTTCGGTGCGACGTTGTACAGCTTGAAGAACCTGTGGAAATTGCCGCTGCCCCAAGCGGAGCGCAACTTAAGAGAAAAGGCGATACACTCGTCCGCTTTATCAGCGTCCGTTAACGACTTCATAACAGTCATTATATCTGAAAAAAAAAAATTTTAGTAACATGGCTAATGGCTATGGAAGAGAACCAAGTACATACCTAATGTGTTTTTCGTGAATATGTAGTACAAAATGCGGTAAGCGATGAACTCATTCCGATTCTTTCCTCCAATCTCCCCGTAGAGGGCCTTCAACTGAGTTTGGCACTGATTAAATTCTTCATGATCGCCCTTTTCCAAGGCAATGCGGGCGTGAGTTTCGTAGACTTCTATCGTAAACTCATTGCGTACTCCTTGAACCTATAATCATAGAATGTTATTTAGTTTTGTTGAAATATTATTAAAATTTTATGAATTTTCATTGTTATTAAAATATTTCTTTTTTATAGATAAATTCTGAGAATTACAGAAATTTTAACTTACAGTAAGATCCTGTCGAATTGATTTAAGCTGATCGCAGGCGTAGTAGTAGTCCGTCTTCTCCTTCCACTTGCGCTTGACGTTCTGTAATGATAGCTTAAGGACCTCGACTGGCCGAACCTCAATCGGCTCGGGAGCCTTGGTGAGCCGATAGAACGACTTCTCCACGTCCTGGCAGACGCCGACAATGTGAAATTCGGCCCAGTCAAAGTCGCCGCCGCTATCCTCGCTAAATTTCTCAAGATTCATGTTAAAAAGTTTGCGTCGCTTGAGCGCCGCAATTGAGTCGAAATTGCTGCCGCTGCCACTGTAGCCATTGCTGCCGCTGCCAACCGCTGGCTTCGTTGCCGTCTGGTGGAAACGTGTGGCGCGCTGCTGTAAGAGTTGCGTATTCTCCTCAAGGCCGCCGCCACTACCACCGGCAGCGCCGAACTCGCTGTAGAAATGCGCGGCCGCCTTCTTCTCCTTCTGTTTTTGCTTCTTCGTCAGCTTGCCGCCGAGACCACCACCCCCGGGGGTGTTTGACATTTTATTGCGATTATTGTTGCCTAACCTATCTGATAATTTACCCTTCGCCCCGTTGTTGTTGTTCCCCTTTTTCGACGATTTCGACAGGGGGACATAGCTATCTCTACTACTAGAAGAAGAACTGGAAATAAAAGAATAGAAAAATGATATTAATACAAAAATATGTTAAACAAATAAGCAGTAAAAATGAACAATAAACGTTTGTTAAAAAACTCAACTTGTTTAAAAGTTTTGATAACACGAGTTTTGTAAGAAAAATTAATATAAAGGCATTGTTCTTACCTGGATGATCGATACCTGCGTGGACTACGCGATTTTCTACGATACGGAGGTGAACGCGATCGTGACCGACTACTCCTCGATCTGGACCTAGACGGCGACCTGGCACGCAGCGTCGACGCTCGTGCACCCAGCCTCGCGCCCATTGCCGCCGACAAACCGCCAGCCTTCTTCGCAGCAGCGGCGGCCGCCGCAGCGTTGTTGTTTATCGACGTCGCCGTATTCTGATACTGTGCTAAGTGCCCGGTGACCAGCTTCGGTACGAGCGTATTCCTCTCACTTTGTATGCTCGGCAGCGGTTCGCGCTTCCAGTCGCGCACGTACAGCTCGCCGTTGGTCGTCGCCGAAGTGATCTTGCCCTTGAGCACAATGTCCACCTGATCGCGATCGAGCTTCGTCTGGCAGCGTGCGTACGCGCGATTGATGTAGTCTTTAAGGTCCTGCGGCCACGAGTCCGACGGGTTGTCGTAGGGATTCGGCAGCTTAACCACCGGCGGCGGCTGTTGCTGCGTCGCCATCGCCGCGGGAGGCATTTGCGCTGGCTTCGCCTTCGCCTGCATCGACATGGGCAGCGGCGGCGGTGGTTTCGACGTGTCGGGCGGCAACGGTGGCAGCGGCGGCATGCAATCGGGCGGCGGTGCGGGCTTTTGCTCCGGCGGCGGTAGCGGCGGATTGCCGTAAAACATCTGCGCCTGCTTATTCTGCTGGCGCTTGCGTTTCTTCTTGGCGGCGCCGCTCGTCAGCGAATTATTCGCAGCGATTGGGCCATTATTCGGACGTGCCTGCAACGAGAAGCGAATCCCACCGAACTTCGGATTCGCCTGCTGCGCATTATTGCTCGCATTGTAGAAGTTGTTTCCGGGTGTCTGTAATAACGGTGGTGGGATGACCGCGGTTGTAGGCGGCGGTGGACCTGGAGGAAGAGGAGGATTTAAGATGCTGGAGACGCCTTTTTCATCCGCTTTGGGCACAACGGCCGTGTTCGCGATGGGTGTGGGAGGAACCTTAGCAAATTGTGAATTGTATGCTGCCGCTGCCGCGTTGTTGTTCGCAGGCGAATAGTTATTCATCATAGCATAATAAGCTTGATGATCATAATACATATTATTGTAGTACATCGGCTGATAATTGTAGATCCAGGGCTGCTGATGTTGAAGCTGAGGTGATTGCTGCATCAGATTGGGCGGAGGTGCGGCCATTGCCGTGGCCGCTGGTCCTTTCTGGGAATTATCTTCCATCTTTCAATACCATTCAAAAAAACCTACCACATATAATATAATAAAGAGGTCAAAATTGAAATATGTACACCCAGACATTTACACCAAATACGATTTATTTTTGGCAGGCGTTAGACAGATACGCCCACATCGGAAAATTAGCTAATGTAGGGCAATTGATCGCACTGAATGTGGTGTTGATGATTAATGACTGAATCGCAATATGGCTGACCGAAAATAGCACAATGGCACTTACCTAAAAAACTCAAACCAACAGCAAGCGGCTGATATTTGATTAATTTTATGCGAATTATAACAGGTAAGGTAATGTAGTTCGATTATCATACGTGAATCACTGAGTCTTTGCACGCACAACTATTTTTCACTGCACAATAAAGATCTGTACGACACGATGAATGTACGTTGGCTAGCGAAATGATGACAATATGGCCGACAAACATCGCATCACGACTACCACGCCACTTTTGTTGAATTCAATAATACCTCACTAAACTCCGGATCTGACGTTTAACGATTATAGCCGAATTTAACCGAAACCAACGTTTGAGTAAATCTGTCAAATTGAATTCAAAATAAAACTTTCCGTAATGTTATTATTTTTATGTTTGCTAAATTCTATAAATAGTAAATTTCACACACATTTCACACTGAATCGATTGATGCATAATTTATAATTCTAGGGTTATGAAAAATATAACTAAAAGCATTTAAACCTGGAAACTACCCATTACTCGGAGAACCATTTTTTTCAAATAAATTTTTTAGATGACTATAGTACCTCTCGGCATAAATGAGTATACTAAAACAAATTAGATGTAATGTAGAATCGATTACTGTACTAATGAGAATTCTATTATGTGTGTATTAAAAAATATATTAGAACAAAGTTTGAATTTCACAATTTAGTTCCACTTTTTACCACTTTTAATTAATCCTATAAATTAAGAACTTCATTGATAGAGGGAGCAATCAGTTCAACAAACAAAAAATCTTTAGCCAAAACAAACCAAACGCAATATATACAGCATATACAACTTATGGGATGTTTTAGAATTTTGAGGTCATCTACGGTCAATGTTGCCAAAAAAATTAGCACAAACTATTACCTAATGCGAATCACAGCAAGGACTCAACAATTTGACAAAATATCAACATGTACACGCAATGAGCATGCACACAAGTTGCAAATTTTAAGTAAGACACGGCCATGAATTTATTTGCAAGCACGTTTGTATAATAATTTTCAAATGAACCAAGCATTTGAAGAACAAGGTGATTGGTAACGTTATCGCGAAAAAAAGAGATCGCCAACATTCACATTAGCGGCTTTTAACCTTCCGTTCGTTAATACAATTAATAAGCTAGTCGCATTTAAATAAATAAAGAAAAAAATGTGCGTACACCTGTCACTATCGCTGAATGTTATTGATATTTGATTAACGTATAATTGAGTACAATTACGAATTAATTGCGTGTAGTATGAATGAATGCACACGAACGATTACGAGGGATTGTAGAATTGAAAAAAAAGAAGTGCAGAAAATGTACAATGCACAATTTTTTTCGAATTAAACTTGCAAAATGCGGTAATCGTAAACTAATCATACCGTAACAACCTTGTGCCACTCAACGATTAGTCCGCATCATACCAATGCATTTAATTGCTAATAAAGGCAAGTAATTATGCGAAAACTATGTAAGATTTGTTATTACTTGATTGGAGACTTAATTAGCTTTAATCTTTTTCGAATTGACTGGCTATCGTCAGGGGAAAATACACTAAATGACTTAAGTTTGGACCCAATGCAATGAACTAGGAACTAGTTGTTAAAACGTTAACATTCCAGACTATAGAAACGTGTTTTCCTTAATTGCTTTTTTGGTTGACTTAAAAGAACGCAATATTGCATCAATTGCATTGAATAGTATAAAAAAATTTAAATATTACGGATGTAAAATACAAGGAAGTCGTCTTGACATTGCAGGTGACTTTGTTTCCGTGATTTTTTGCGTTGAAACTTCGGAAGGATTTTTTGAATACCAATTAATTGAAGAATTTATAACCACATCTACTAGTGTAATTATATACCTATAAGTATAATATTGATGTTTATGGGAATTACACCCAAGAAATCATTATTTCCTCGAATCTGGAGAAACTGATGTAATGAGACAAAGCGGTTTATAACATGTGGATTTTCCTCTCACAATCAGGAATCAACTTATGGGAATCCATCCGAGCGATTCAATGAATCGTCGCGGTTTGCCGTTGACCGTCAAAGGGGAAAGCCGCGATCGCGCGCACGCCACGTGACGATAAACGCCTCCCCGTCGACGACGACGATGTCCTCCGACCTCCACTGCTGATAAAATCGTGCCGCCGACGCTCGCTTCTTGCAGTCGACCAGCAACAGCTCGACAACCAGCACCCGCTAGCAGCAGCAGCACGATGCCGCGAATCGAAGAGGCCATCTTCCACGACGAGGCGATCGACACTGCATCATCGACAGCGTCGTGTTCCTCTGACGATGAGGCATATGCTGATCATCCTAAAAAGTATGCTCTTATCAACAAAAAGGGCTCCTTCGTTAATGTGAAGACCACTAAAGAGACGTCCTTTGAGAGTATCGCCAAAAAAGAGCTGCACGAAAAGTTCCTGAAGGATGCCGTGGAGATTATTCTGAAAGATGCCGTCTTTGGGTCGTCGTCGCGTGACGCCAAGGTTTTGGAGTGGACCAATCCTGAAGATATGTTGCGAATGTTTGACTTCAGCCTTAAACCTACGGCGGCGACGCACGAAGAGCTGCTGATGTTGGTGACGAGCACGATTAAACACTCGGTGAAGACGGCGCATCCGTACTTTGTCAACCAGTTGTTTTCGTCGTTGGACCCGTATGCTTTGATTGGTCAATGGCTGACGGATGCGCTTAATCCCAGTGTGTACACCTACGAGGTGTCGCCGGTCTTTTCGCTAATGGAGGAAGTGGTTCTGAAGGAAATGAGAGCCATTGTTGGTTTCCCGGGTGGGGAGGGTGATGGCATTTTCTGTCCTGGAGGAAGTATGGCTAATGGATATGCTATTAGTTGTGCACGGTTTGCATTCATGCCAGATATCAAGGTAAAAACAATTTAATTCAATCCAATCCTATTTAATCGGGTGCTAATTAGGTACCATGGTATTTAAAGGTGTCATGGCGAATGTTAAAACAAATTCTTAAGAATTGGTTTGAATATTTTCCCGTTTACGATGTTTTTACAAAGATTAAAAGATAAGAAAGGAACTGAAATATTCCTACTCGTTTTGAAATTTGGTATTTTCACACCTATTAATTGGTTACCAACAATTTTGAGATGGTAACACCAATCTAACATACTTATTTCTCACAAAACATTAAAAATATAATCGAGTAAAACATAAAAACGTCTTTGTTCCTTAGAAAACAGGATTACACAGTCTGCCCCGTTTGGTACTTTTCACTTCCGAGGATGCCCACTACTCGATTAAGAAACTAGCCTCCTTCCTTGGCCTTGGCACTGATAACGTCTATCTGGTACGCACGGATGCCAGCGGTAAAATGTGCATGAATCATCTACGTGCGCAAATCGAGGCGGCAAAGGCGGAAAATGGTAAACCGTTCATGGTGAGCGCCACAGCCGGAACTACCGTGTTAGGCGCCTTTGATCCAGTCGAAAAGATTGCCGATATTTGCAAAGAATACGGCATGTGGCTACACGTCGATGCTGCATGGGGTGGCGGTGCCCTTATGTCGCCCAAATACAAGCACCTGTTGGCTGGAATTGAAAGGTAATTAACGTAATTACAGACAACATGGCAGCTATTGTGTGAACTATTCAAACTAGTCATTAGCTATTCCAATTATCAAGTTAAAGTTCGATTGCGATTGTTTCCACAAAAAACCTTGGAAAGTTTATAACAAGACAAAGCTATTATATAAAGCTGTGTTTAGTTCTAATCATAAAAATAGAAGCATTCGCATTTATCAACTTGTATATTGAATCAATAGTTTTTCTCATATTTTTCGGTGATTATTTGCTACACGTTAGGAAATCGTATGTTAGTTTCTAAACCGATGCAGGTATCAACCTATCGGTGTTCTTAAACGACTCTTTTTCACGAAAAGAAGTCATTAAGGACGACTAAAGTTGTTTTTCTGATATATATTGGCAAACATTTGCAAAATGCACGGAAATCGCATGTTAGTTTCTAAACCGATGCAGCTATCAATCTCTCGATGTGCTTAAACGACTTTTTTCATGAAAATAAGTCGATTAAGCACGGCTAAACATGTTTTTCTCATATATTTTGGCGAATACTTACAAAATGTATGGAAATCGCGTGTTAGTTTTTAAACCGATGCAGCTATCGATCTCTCGATGTGCTTAAACGACTTTTCTCTTTACTATTTAGATTCAATTCCGAATTTACTCAACTTCACATTTAATCAATTACGTATTGCCAGCAAAAGAAATAATAAAATTCTAAAAGTAATTGAGAAATTTCGATTTTCTAGAGCTGATTCAGTAACATGGAACCCACACAAACTTCTTGCTGCCCCTCAACAATGCTCAACGCTTCTTTTGCGTCATAAAGGAATCCTTGCTGACGCCCATTCGACGAACGCAACCTATCTCTTCCAAAAAGACAAATTTTACGATACTCGCTACGATACTGGAGACAAGCACATCCAGTGTGGCAGACGTGCTGATGTTTTAAAGTTCTGGTTCATGTGGAAGGCCAAAGGCACTGTTGGCCTCCGTCAACACATCGAAAAAGTATTCGATAATGCCGAATACTTCACCCGCACAATCACCCAGAGGCCTGGCTTTCGCATGGTATTACCAAAACCAGAATGTACCAATATCTGCTTCTGGTACGTCCCGCCAAGCATGAGGAGCATCCAAGATCCAGCTGAATTCAATAAGCGGATACACAAAGTTGCGCCAAAGATCAAGGAACGTATGATGAAGGAAGGCACGATGATGGTCACCTACCAGCCACAGAAAGAACATCCAAACTTCTTCAGGATAGTCTTCCAGAACTCTGGCCTCAACCACAAAGACATGATGCACTTTGTCCATGAGTTTGAACGACTCGGAGAGGATTTGTGAACATACAACATCAGCCAAAGCCTGCATAATGCAGTTGTATATATGTATTCCAAAATTGATGTTAATTTATTACTGTTTAAGTTGTTTAGTTTAACTATATTTGTACTTTTTATGCTTTAGTGCATACGATTTCGAATAAATCATTGTATAAATCATAATAAATTTAAGGATAAAATATGTATCAATTTTTAAATTCTATCGATGTGACTATAATTTATAACTCTGAAAAACCCAATGCTTCATTTTGATTAGATCATACTCTGGATTAGTTCAATGGGTGGCAGAGTAATCCATTCCTTTTGGCTTTTTATAACATTTTCCACTGCAGGCAAAATCACCCAATTGTTAAATAGTGCCAGGCATGTAAAGAATATGATGAAGACGATATCTATGCCTAGAGTTAAGGTCAACAGGTTAATATAATTAAGATATTAGTGTTGTTTTAAAGGATACAAATCATAATACGTTCCCATTTTTCAACCATGTAGAGTTCGGTGACGAGTAAATATCGAAAGTACCAATAGCTGATAAATTTCTGCAGTGAATCGAACATGTTTTCTTTTGGTCTTTGACTGGAATTCGGTGTGTTTCTATAGATTACGGCGTCACGACTGCAAATTTTTATCTGTTCTACATCGAGTAAATGGGACTGATAGACCAAACTTGAGTAAACTAGAAAAAGTATCCGCACTCCAATGCGTCACCGTAATACATATAGACAACTAGCGACATTTTGTAATTGTGAATATCAATTGAACTAATATAGGGTTACCATATGTGTATTTTTAAATATTTTTATATAGGCAACCAAGAAAGCATATCCTGCGCCCTTGCAATGCATTTAAACAATTAGAAGAATAAGGTTATTACGAATATAAAGCAAACTAAAGTAGGGTTACCATTTATTCATTTTAAAATAAATTAATATAGGCAACACAGATTACATGGTTGATATAAAAAAGGATTAAAACACTTCTGAATTCTTTTATTTAATAAATTACAGGAATTTACAACTTTTTATATATAAAAAATATACATTTCAACAGGATATATTAAATAAGGATTTATCAGATGTGTTTTGATGGTAATTGAGTATAATTCATCTATTTTCCACTCTTGAACAATTGGGACAAGTTGTTTTTTTATTAAATAAACCTCCATGCATGACGAAAACAATGTCAAAGGTCAATGTAATTATCCACAGTATAATTCGTTAAAAACCAATGGTTTAGCTCAGTTCATACCACAAATTACATTGGTTATATCATAAACAACAAGATGAAAGTTGTAATTTATTTTATCACAACATTCGTCGTTGCTAATGCCGTTCTTGTAAGTACTTCTCCTCTGTCATATCAGAAAATACAACTTTTCTAACTTTTAGGAAGAAAACAAGATTCTCGTCGGAGAACTAAGTAAAATCGAACGAGAAAATTCGGCCTGCGTTCACGGAAAACCAAAGGATGAACAATGCTGTTACAAACGAGCTCTTGCCAAATTAAACTACGATCAAACAGCCGCGACTGAAACAACTTCCTATAGAAACTTCTGCAAACAAAACACGACGACAATCGTGGACGACTGCAAAAAATCTGAAGAATTCGTATACTGCCTTCATAGAGAAGTGCAAAATGAAATAAACAGAATTCGAGATAAATGTGTAGAGAAATATGGAGCAGATTTACAGGCTATGCGTACTGAAAACCCAGAAAATTTGATTAAACAACAAAGCTTCGCATGTTTCATGTTCTGCTTCCAGAAAAATACTGGTGTCATGAATGATGATTTGAGCATTAACTTTGACGATGCAGAGAGCAAGAATGCTACAATTGTAGGCATGATGGAGGAGTGTACTAAGGTAAGTGATGTAGAAAAAACGAAATGTTCGAAAGCTGCTAGGTTGTATTATTGTCTCAGTGAGAAAATGAGTGGTTATTAAAGAACAATTGTATTTTTTTCCACATTTATAGTGGAACTCAATCTATATGATATATGTCTAGACAATTGTTTCAAAAATGTATTGCAAATTGTTGAATAAATACTGTTCTTATAATCTTATCTATGGTTGTTAGCAATGCTAACAGTTTTGTGAACAGTATTTTAGAATGTTTTAAATGTTGTGACATATTAGCTATAACCGTAAACAGAAAAATTGGTATATGTAAATGTTTGAGCAATCTAGTGTTGACAACTAGCTCATCAATGTTAAGCATTTAACATTAAAAGAGAAAATACATATTTTAATTGCTTGAATCTTTTAAACTATTGGTTTAGTCATCGGAATTGGGCTGCGAACATTTTGTTAAGAGATGTTTACGTTCTCGAACGCACTACTACCATCATAATGTCAAGTATGACCGCAGAGAAGCCTTTGACATTATTGCAATTCGTGCCTACCATTGCCTACCGATGATTATTTGTTCATATAGATACGTCAAAGGCAGCTTCGTTGCGGTCATACTTCAGGGAAATATGATGGTAGTAGTGCGTTCGAGAATGTAAACATCTCTATTGGTTTAGTCTTTGAAATGTTCTGGCACATTCTGGAAGACAGAAAAGGGGTGGTCAGACACCTGCTACTAGCAAATAACGGAGGGTAGTGGCCATATATGATCTGTGATAGTGGCCTTTTCATTATTCATAAAATTAGATGGCGCTATGTTAATACATGTATTAATATACAGCTAAGCAAAACATAATCATAAAAAAATCATCTTGTGTTCGAAACGTACGTTTTTCATTCTATTTACTGAACAATTCATCTCTAAACTACTATTTCGTGTGAGTTTCTTTCGAAATCCAACTCATCAACCACTTGCGAACGATTCGCCTGCGTTTAAGAGGACCGAAGCGGCAAAATGCGGAACTAAAACGTGAAATTCAAACTTTGTTCAAAAATATTTGCTAAGCTGCGTGTTATAGAATGCCTATACTTGCACGGATCAATTCCTCATTAAATATAGTTTATTTTGATATTCACATTTATGCCTAAATGTTGGGTAATTATTGAGATATTTATCATGTAAAAAACGTGAAAGTTTGAATTTTTCAAGAATTACAGGTTCCATTTTACACTGTTCACGAGATATTAACCGGAATATCACATAAAATAACGTTTCAATAAAATTTTGGACGCAAAATTCCCAATTCAAGAGTTTAAAAAACAATGAGAACTATATGAAAATATATCAAATTGTCTAGTACAGTCATAATAAAAAGATCAAATCTCAATCATTCAAACATCAAATAACACATCAAATTAACATTTGTTCTGCTATGCAGTATATGCATAGCATGTATTATGCATTCAAGAAACTTTGCAAAAAAATCTTATTAATTACAAACTACTTCTTCAAGGCAATGAAACAGGCGCCGTTGCCCATGCCCTGTCCGCCGGCGAAGATGACAATGTTGAGCGTAATCCCCTCCTTGCACTCCCACAACCGTCGCAGCCAGCCGTCCACGGTGCCAGCCATTGTCGCACCGCTCTCCTCGGCGAGCTCCTCCTCCGTCACTTTGATATGTCCAATCAGCAAATCGCTCGTCTTCTTCTGCACCAACTTCTGCACGACCTCCTCGTTCGTCTTGCCCACTCGTACCGTAATGCGTTTATTCGCCAACAGGCCATCGCGTTTGTCCGTAAAATAGCAATACTTTTGCGCCAGTTCATGCGTGCCGGCGATAAACGCATGGCGACCCTTACCCTTCGTCACCTGCTTCAACAAACTGGTCGCATAACTAGCACTACCCAACTCCGACGGCTGTCGAATCTGCGATTGAATATTCGACATCACCGCATCGCCAAAGTAAATATCCTTGGAAAGTTTCAACTTTGCCAATTTCAACGAAGCTTTACTGTCTTCAGTCGAACAATGTCCAAGGCCACCTTCCTGAATACTTTCCGAAAGAAACTCCATCGATAACGTCTTCAACTTTGTTTTACGATTACGATGGCCGGTGATATTAAAAATGATACTCGTATCGATATTATAAGGATGCATCATTTTCAAGGCGTGGTAATCATTGTTTAACGATTGCCCCACGATTATCGCATCAGCCGGTAGGAGATTTCGTAGGTCCGTTTGGACATCGACGAGTTTCTTCCTCGCTTTCGACATCATTTGCGCCGTAATTCCCGAGAATCGCGTCAGATAATCGGTTATAAGATTATCAGGTTTCACCAGTTCGTCGTAGATTGTCTCGTAACTTTCATTAACCACTGAAACACGTGTTAATTCCAACTCACCTGTGGTTGTCCTACACATTTCACAATCCAGACCAAACATGGGACTCTCCGGTGTAACCTCAGCATAAATATCCTTTGTCAGCACATAGCCTTTATACTTCTTCTCCCAGAGTCCTTTAATAGGAAGAGGGAAGTTCTCCTCGACCATTTGCCATCCGGAAAGCAGGATATCCGTGCGTGGGAAACGATCTACATACACTGGCTTCAACATCGATGGTTTCTCACCCGAAATTGGGAATACCTTCTTCGTAAAATTGAAAACCTCCGGACATTTCTCTGCGGCTTTGTCCATGTTACCATGAATCGCAATATAACGTCGCAATTGTGTCGAGGTTAGAGAAACCGTAGCCAATTCCTGAATACAATCACCTTCGTAGAGTTTCGGCGCGAGAATTTCAACCTTATTATCGTAATGTTCGTTGAGGAACGTAAACTTCGATTCGTTATTCTCATAATGGTAGAGCGACATATTCTCGATTATAAAAACATTAGTCATGCGTATCTTACTCTGACTTGAAAGTTTACACCATCGGGCTAAACTATATGGACAGTTGCTTCCCATTTGTGCAAACATGATCAAATGTTGGATGTCGGTGAGGAAAATCGGCAAACGCGAGTCGATATCCGTACGCAATGACGCAACCTCACCGTGATCGTTGAGCGTAAATTTCGGTAGAGCTTCGAGTGTGTTCCGTGCCTTATTGTAAATCTTCTTAAACGCTGCGAATTGTTCGACGCTCATGCGCTCCTTCATCTCGTAGTAGTCCAAACTCAAAGGATCCGTTATAGTTGAGAGATCGATGCGAAATCGCTTCGCATCCGGCTCCGCTTCATCAGCATTCTCGGTCTCCTCGTTGTTATTCGTTTCTTCCTCGCCGACTTCATCCATGTCGTTATTGGACATCTTCTCAGTGTTGTTGGACATCTCAGTGATTTTATCCATGTCGTTCATGTGCATCAACATAATGAGTGCGGTGAATTTATCCTTCTTGCGTTGTTTACGTGCTTGGCGCTTTTCGGCGAGCGTTTGCATGCCAAGCGCACACTCACCTCAAGCAAACACCAGCCGTCTGTAGAAGAAAGAACATCCAACTGTTTGCTCCACCAATGTGTCGTCCGCTAGTTTTACCTGAAGCAGGGGAATTGACATGGGTGAGCAGATCGTGCAAATTTTGATATCCCGGTTTCGCCAAATTGTGGAGAATTTTTTAGAGTGGCTGGGCGATTTGCGTATTCACATTGTCGCTAATTTCAGCGTGTGCACAACGTTCTAACAGTTCGCCGGAGTGCATTGAAGGTTAGAAAAAACAATCGAACGCAGACGAGTCGAACGTGTTTAGAAATTTGACAAACATACCCCGTTTTTCTCTAAGATTTGAGCGCCACCAAGAAGAGGAGAATGTGTAGTGTTACCACTGGTTTTCACAATATGGATTCAAAAACTTTGTTTGAAAACTGATTACCCTGATTACTGAACACAACTCACACGTGCGTTGATTTGACATATATTTGACATTTCATTTGTCAATTGTCATTTTTCAATTTTAAAATATTAAAATATAAATATTAACTTTATATACGCTTGATAGATTCTTTTAATTAAAATTACGGAGGTATAATTTTTATCTCAACTTTAAAAATGCTTTATATAGTTGTTAAATGATTGAATTTAATAAATTAGTCGCAGACGTCATTTTTGACAATTGAAATGCTTTTTTGACGGCAAAAAAGTTGGCGCATGCGTGATAGACAAGTTTAAAATCCTAATCGATTTTCAACCTAATTCATTGATATTTATCAACTTTTAAATAATGTTAATAGAAAGAGAACTCGTAGCAAAACATTTCAATACTCTCCGCTTTCGTAGGAGTGCATTTTATCAATTAAATTAATTTTCATGCCGCTGTCAAAATCAATCAGCGACAAATGGACACAATTTTGACAACTGCCATCTGTGAATGTTCATATTGACGCATGCGCAATAAAACAAGTCACTACAATTAAAAAAAATCTAACCAATCCCAACAAACAATGACTCGTTTGATGAACATCAAACATGTTTAAATAAAATAAAGCGAGAATACGGCGTGAATCATCCAACTCAGTGTAGGAATGTTCATCGTCTGGAATTAAGAAAGTTAACGTGTTACTCACAGCTGCTGTGTGAAGTCTGTTAAATCAATCATGTCGTCCAAGAAGAATCTTTACGAATTTATCCGTGAGCAGGATTTCGTCGAATATTTCATCTTTCCCGAGGCGAATTCACTCGACAACAAAGAAGAGGAGTTGATGATCAATAGTGTTCTTAGAGAGGTCAATCTTATCGCCAAGAAACACACGAAGGAATACATCTGGCATAAGGACGAGTTTAAGTTAACTGCAAGAACATCAACATCAAATTACCTATGCAACGAGGAAGAAAGAGGTCAGTTTGTTTAAACATATTTGGGGGTAATATATATAAAAACTGTTTTTAGAGGATTTACCTGCACATCTTTATGGAGTGACTCATTTCGGTGATAATATTGAGGACGAATGGTTTACTGTATATCTTCTGATGCAGCTCACCAAGGAGATTAAAGGACTGATTGTTCGTGTGGTGGATAGTGATAGTGAATTTCTATTGATTGAAGCAGCTGATTATTTGCCTGGATGGGCGAAACCGGAGACATGTTCACAGCGGGTATGTTTTTCATTTTTTAGTAAATAGCTCTGTAAAATTGTCTCATAAATAGTTATAAACTGCTAGTAAATTGCCTAAATTTCACGATTTCACTTTGTTTATACGAAGACATCGCTAAATTTGCAGGTTTACTTGTACGATGGTAAATTACACATAGTAGCTCCTCTTGAGAACTCCGAAAACGATGTTGTAAAAGTCCCGGAAGCAATCAGCGAAATTCGACGTAATCCCAGCCTAACTGTTGCGGCCCATGACATACAGCTAGCAATCGGTAAGAAAATCAAAGATTATCCGAGCAGAATTCGCGAGAATCTGCACCGTACCAAAGCGTACTTGCCTGTAGGCATCGCTGCGATCCTCGCGCATAAACCCAACCTAATCGCACCAGCTATCCTCGCGTTTTGCAACCGAGACTCGATCGACCTGCGCGCCTGCAGGGCGATGAAATACTTCCCGCCCGAGAATCGCGTCTACGCTAGCGTCACCTTCACGAAATTCCTCTACGCGATGATTACGCATTCGAAATACTTTCCCGAGAGGAATATCGGCTGGGATTTACCTGCAGCGTCAAGTGAACAGTATAAATCGCACCTCCTAGGCGTCAAAATTGCATGCGGCTTCGAAATTCTCGCCTCGCAAGCGAAAACCACTTCAGACGTTGACGGAGACAAAGCTTGGCACGGCTATCTGAATAATTTGAAAGCAAAAGGTTACTTCCGTGATCTTCTGGAGCATTCCCAAGAGCACGATAGTTTACTCGCGAAAGCGAAGGAGTTCTACCGTGAGCATCGCGATTCAATGCAATCGGCGCCAATCATCGGTCAGGAGATCGTGCAGTTATCCCGCAACCTCGACAAAGAGGACGTTATCCGAAACGAGGGTAGCCTCCCCGAAGACGACGGTGAGGACTGGTTGAATATCTCCGCCGAAGATTTGGATCGGATGCTTCAAGAGCGTTACGGTAATAAAAACTCGATGGCGTTGAGTAAAACCGATTCTGGGAACTTTTCCAAAAAGATCACCAGCTTTCTGGAGCATGTCTCATCAGCGGAGGGAGCAGAATTCCCTGAAGATACCCGTCCAATACCACCGCCTCGACAGAAGAAAGGACTCGATGGCACGCCGAAGAAGAAAAACGGTGAGGTTAATTTCGACGCCAATTCATTTTCGTGCGCAGTGCAGAACATCCTTAACTTTGTTATACCTGACGACGATTCGTGGGATTTGGAATCAGACTCCGATATGGATGATTATGGTCACGACGATGAAAAGGAGGTACCGATGGAGTATGCCGATTTGAAGAACAAGATGAAGGAGTACATGGACCAAATGGATGCCGAGTTGTCGACGTCTACGATTGGAGAAAGTTTCACCACTGAGACGAAGGCGAAGGACAAAGATAATTTCGATGATATTGAGAGCTTTAAACCCATTGATATCGATATGAACGCGTTGAAAAATATTCTCGAGTCGTACAAGTCCCAACTGGGTGAAGCTGGTCCATCTAGTACGATGCTGGGACCGATGGGATTCCATTTGGACAAAGACGGCATCGATTCCGACTAATTTTTTCGCTAAAAAAAATTGCAAAACTTGTGAAAAAAACATCAGTTAAACATCGGTAAAATCGATAAAATTTCCTTAGGAAGTTTTGCCTCTCAATACTTGTTTGAATGCAATCATTTAATTTTACGTATAAAACTGCCTTTCCATTGTTTAAAATGCAAAACCATTTATGTTTACGAGTTTTTGTTACACAAAACATAATATTATTAAATAATGAAATATATTTCTTGGCTTACTTCGATGGCTTGAACCACTTGGGGAGTTTTTCGTTTTGACGTGCGCACGTGCGCGCTTCATAGTCTACATTCTCGCTGCT
>JAODAC010037799.1:24814-48343 GCA_027575185.1 Mimaenictus wilsoni
GATGGCTTGAACCACTTGGGGAGTTTTTCGTTTTGACGTGCGCACGTGCGCGCTTCATAGTCTACATTCTCGCTGCTGTTCGACACTGCGGCCGGAGCGCCACCTGTCGGGCGTAGGAACTCTTTGAGATCGATGTCCTCTTCTTCGACTGGAAGTGGCACTCTGGTGTTTTCTTTTCTAAATTTGTTCAAATATACAACGAATAAAGGGCCAGTAAACACATCAACATAACATCAATTTCTATAAATTCTTAAAGACGATTATATAAAGAAATTTTCATAAGAAATACCTTGTGTTTGACGCAGCCGTGGTCGCACTTATCGTCGACACAACTTTATCTAAAATATCGTTACGCAGATATTTCACACGTTTATTGTCGGTGCCGAAATGAAGAAGGGCACCCGGAACACATTCAGCTTCGAGGAGATTTGATTTGTTGTCTAGGATTGTTTTTGGTGGCGTTGTGACTGAAAAAAAAGTTTACATCTTTAAAAACTGTTTTCTTTTTATTTGCTTAAATTTTCTTTTTCAAAGAAAAATAGAATTTAAACGAGAAAATGTACGAATATTCTTCTTATAAATTGCAGGAAGAATTTAGATTTCATATGCAATGGAATATTTCTATTTTATAAGTCATTACTTTTTTAATTAACAGTTTTTAAAAACCTATTTTAAGACCTTAATTTTTGCAAATGACTGTCATGCTTTCATTAGAGCGCCTACAATCATACATTTACTTATTTAATAACCTCAACTATACCCTAAATCGGAGGTCGGCAACCAATTATACATGTAGTAATTGAAAGCAACCTATTTTAGTTCCGAAAATACTAAAGAGTTTAAAAAATCAATCTCAAAGTGATTATTAACTACGAGATTGATTTTGACCCGCAATCAAAAAGGTTGCCGACCCCTTCCCTAAATTAACATCGATTTCCTTTCAACGAATCATTTTTTTGCATTTGTAAAAGTAAATCTTATGTTCCTTGCAAATCAAATTTTGTCATATCAGCAATGTATTGATATATTATATGAAAAAAAAAATATTAAACTTACACAAATAAAACGCCAGTTTCTTATCGGCCATGTATTCTCGAACAAAGTTGATGACATCCTGGACAGTCTCGCTTGGCTTGAACACACCTTGCAGCACCAGTCGATCGGGGAACTCTACCCGAATCACCGTCTTCCTGTAGTTATTCAACACCTGCAGTTGCTTCTTGTTGGCCTCGAGCTCACGCATCGCGGACGTCATTAACTGACCGCCTTCCATATCCTGGCGTCGTTTCTTGATATCTCTGAAGAGTTTCTTCACGTCTGTGATGGATAACTCGTAGAAGTCGTCCGGCAAATCTTCGCTGCTTAACGTCTTTGCTGATTCGTAGGAGAATAACATTGCATTTCGAGCTCCGAGCTAGAAATATGTTTTTATATTGTATTTCTACTTGTTATTCGCGAAAACTTGTAATAAATGTTAATAATGAGACTTACAAAAATGAAATCTTCCTTCGGTGATTCACTAACCGGGGTTGGTTTCACATCTTTTTGAATTTGACTCTTAATCTTTAATCCCTCAGTTTGCTTACGTTTCTCTTGTCGTATCGTCTCAACAAAGTTGTCAGGCCGTCGAGTTTGTGTCGGCTTGCGTTTCAATTCGCTGTCGTCGCCTGTTGAACTACCAGCTATATGATTATTAGTCTTGTTTTCAGCCGGAACGGTTGAAGGTGTCGGCAACGGTTTGGGTGTTATAGCTGGCTGTTTATCAACAACGGCTTGAAACTGCCTTTTGTAGGGTTTCTCCTCGACCGGTTTTGACGGCAGTGGTGCCGAGACGTTTGCCTGCACTTTCAACTCTTCTGGACTCCTTCAATGCGGCCGCACAGCAAGCAAACACACAAGAAATCAAATTGAAATCGCTGATGTCTGGAAAACATGAGAGAACACACAAACTCACCTGTGCATTAATCGTAATATTGCACGGCCGGATGTGATGCCCAACGACTTCAGCGTTTGCTTCTTTAATTCAGCACCGTAGATTTCGTTACGCATGTATATCACAACCGTATTCGGCTGCACTTCGCTCGGACAGAGCCTCATTAGGACTTCGTGCACGGTCATCGATGGAGAAAACTCAGCCACGGAGCGTTTGCCATCCTCGATTTGCACACCGACTGTGACGACTTGTTCGGTTCGTGCAACCTCAGCCTCGATCACCTCCAACAGGCAGTTGTTCGGCAGGCCGGCGAAGCGTACGGTTAAGGAGATGTCCAACACTTTTCGGTGGTGCTTGAGATTGTATTTGGCGGCATTGAAACCTTGCTTTTCGCATGCTTCTTCCAGAACCTTCGAAGAGGAAGCAACTCAACGTAGGGCGGATGATTTTGAGTTTATACATACTTGGAGCAGGGTTGTGTTTGGTGTCACTTTCACGTTCTGTCTTCGCCCGTTTGGTGTTAAAACAACTAAAGTTCCAGACATAATTGCTTCAATAAACTATAACTTTGAATTTATTTTTGTTGGTTATGTTAGCAAGACTCATCACTAATTGTGAGAATTGACGTAAATACATGGACCGTAATAACCTTGATAGCGAATTAATTTGTATATGTAGAGTTCAAACACTTTTTTACGCATGTTTGACAGCAAAACAGTTAGTGACTTTTATCGTTTAGGTTCCCGATCTTGTACTCATGTTACTCTATTGATGATGATTTGACCGTTTTTAGTCAATGTTATTAGTAGTCGAAATAATAATACGTCATGTACCCTATTAAAAGTCATCATAAAGACGCGAAATATCTATTTTTCACCGCTGAGTAATTACTTAAAATTTAAATTTGTACCTGACAGCGATTTAGCAATGGCTTTATAAGATTACATTGGATTATCGATCAATATGTTGAGAAAGGTTATGTTTTGCAGGAATTTTGATGAACTGTGATGAGGTTCAAACATTTCACAACCGAAAAATCGTATTAATTATACTTATGCATTTATAAAAATAGCTTAACACTTAGAAAAATACAATACAAATATAACATTTAGATTTTCGAAAAATGTATTGCACGTTACTAAAATAAAAAAAAAGTTAGCAGGCGGCGAACCAAATCATCTTCATTCAACGCATATCTTCCACAGCAGTATCAACTCGAGTGGCGCTTCCTCTTCTCCTCGGGGGCATCTTAGGTGGGTTTGCCCCAAGAAATTGGGAATTTCAGAATTTGTCTTTTTGTTTACGCTGGCTTCGAAGATGAGGGTTTTCGAATCGACGGTGTATAATCGCAAACAGTTTTTTGGCTAATCTCACAGTGATAACATTGAAACATAGAGGGCACCCATTAGAGTTCCGCATCTTATAGTATCTGTGGCCCCTCTAGCGGCATATTTAAGAACAACACGCGGAAGCTACATAACCCAAAAATAATTCGCCGAATTGTTGTCATGAGTGTGATGTGCGCAGATTCCTAAAATAAAATAGTAAATCATGGCACTGTTAATAGGACGAAACCTATTAGCAAAACGTGCTCTAACACATTCCCGAAGACAGCTCGGCTATATTGTACTGTAAGTAATGCCTTCTGTTATTTTTCTTGGGAGCCCTATATTAACATCTTACATTTACATTAACTTTGAAGCGTTCCTGAAATCGGTGAAGATCTCCCCGACAAACGCAACCCTTTGCTCCAAGAAGATGGCCTCCCTCAATTCAACACAATCACCATCGAGCACTGTATGGCAGCAATCGGCCGCCAGACACTCGAATTCGAAGCCGACGTGAAACGGATCGAAGAAGAACTGACACAAAAAGATCAAGTCGACGTGCTGAAAGACGTAATAAATCCAATGGAGAAACACGGCAGCGCTTTGGATATGACCTGGGGTATGTCGAAAACTCTCTATCTAGGAAACAGTGCATTAATGCCGACTAAATCCTATCTTGCGATACACGAACGTGCCAAAGGTGCTCGTGCTACTAAATACAACTCGCCTAAAGTCTATCGGGCGGCGATTGAGCATTTGCAGGGTGAAAAATCGAAGCCAGAAGAAGAGCGTGTCGTTAAGAAATTCGTGCTTGAAGGCAAGCTAAACGGTCTTTTACTTGACGAAAACAAACGAGCATTACTGGCTGTAAACCTAAACAAGCAAACGAACGAACGACAGAAGTTTAAAATCAAGTACGATGCAATTACGAAAAAGTTCAGCCAAGAGATAACAGATCATCATGTTATGAGTGGTTTCCCGCCGGAGATTGCAGCTGCAATGTCGAGAAATCCACACGGAGAAGGTCCATGGTCGATGAATCTTCAACCGAACATTTATCAAGCATTTATGGAGTATTGCCCCGATAGAAATCTTCGTTGGAACGCCTGGCAGGCGAATGTCAGTCGCGGATCGGGTTACGGTGATAGGGAATACGAAAATGGTTCCTCGATTGAAGAACTTCGTTATCTACGTCGTGATCAGGCGAAGATTTTAGGTTATGGTACGTATGGTGATGTTTCCATGGAAACGAAGATGGCCGGCAGTGTTGCCAATGTTAAGAAAACAATTGAAGACCTTCTTGCGTTAGCGAAGCCTGCTCAGGATGAAGAGGTTAAGAATTTGTTGACCTTCGCCAAAGATGGGTTATTCAAAGGTGAGCGAATTGAACTCTGGGATTATGATTATTGGCGAAGGAAGCAGTGTAGAAATTTGTTTGACTACACCGACGCACAGATTCAGGAATACTTCCCTCTGAATCGCGTCCTCGGCGGTTTGTTTGACATATCCGAAGAGTTATTTAATATTAAAATTAAGCAACGGACCAACGTGCCCGTTTGGCATAAGGACGTTCGGTTTTACGACGTGTTCGAGTCGCACAGTTCAGCGCCAGTCGCTGGTTTCTACTTTGATCCGTATGCGAGGTCCAGTGATAAGTCGCACATGCGTCAGAATGCTGGCTGGATGGTGGGGATTCAGAATCACAGCCGGATAGCCGAAACGAAGCCGTTGGCAGCCCTGATTTTCAATTTTCAGCAGCCCAGCGAGGAGAAACCGGCGCTGCTAACGTACCAAGACCTACGTGTGCTTTTCCATCGCTTTGGACAGACTCTCCAGCATATTTTAAGTCGAACGACCTATGGCGAAGTCTCGGGTTTGTCAAATATCGAATGGGATGCCGTGGAGGTTTCCGGACACGTGATGACAATGTCGCTGCTTGATAAACACACGATTGATCGACTTAGTTGTCACTATATGAGCGAGGATAAACTGCCGCCGTATATGTTTGACGCTCTGGTGAAGGTGGAACGACATACCGCCGGTACGGAATTGTGCAAAGAGCTGTATTTGTCTGCGTTGGACCTGGAGTTGCACACGACAAAGGATTACTGGCTGGATGTGGTGAAACGATTGTGGCCGCTGTATCGCAGCTTTCCATTGCACAAAGTCGACTCGCATCCGTGCAACTTTCATCAGATATTCTACGAGGAGTGGGCGGCGGCTTACTACAGCCGCGTGTGGTCGAAGATGATCGCCGCCGACGTCTACAGCGCCTTCCACGAGGTACGCGGCCAGCAGCAGCAGACGCGCGACGTGGGTAAGCGATTTAGAGATAGTTTTCTCGCGCTGGGCGGCGGCACGCATCCGAGTCAGGTGTTTAGGAACTTTCGCGGTAGGGATCCGTCACCAAAGGCTTTGATTGCCTCGCTGGGTTTGAAGAAGAAGGAGTAATGCGTGCGTTTTTTTGCGTGTCTTGCAGTCATGTATATAACTAATAAAGTTTCTGTTAAGTATGTGTCTTTTTGTCTCTTTTTAATTCAAAAATATTAAAATAAACATCTAAACGTAAATCATAAAATATGATATCGAAATATTTCATATTTATTCAGTATTGAAAAAGTAGAGACACAAAAGTAACATCGACAATAAAACACCACTGAGTGGTTATACAAACGTTCGCCCATTTTTACATACCTTGTTTTAAACATTGCGTTTTAAATCACGACACCCAAACAGCAATTCAGTTCAAATCCTTTGGTACAAGTACATGTAGCCCAACTCTTTCGGCGGGTTCTCCGAGAGGGCGACCTTGTTGTCGTTGAAGATGACCCAGCGTCCTTCTTTGAGCACGTGCACCACATAATGGCCCACCATCGACGATGTTCCCATGTGCGATACGAATCCAATGAGTTTGTAGTCTTTTAAGATTAAAACAAAGATATATAATTGAAAACTGATATTGCGATATTTTTATCGGTACATTTTGTCTAATTCATATACCACTATTCACATTCACACACATTCTATATCTCATCACATTCAATCACACAATTCTACACACACCGTTACATGCTTCTTCACAGACACACACTGTGTGTGTGACATTAATGGGCCAAATAAATAATTTTCACTGATTTTGATAAGAAAAACAAAAATTAAAAACTTACGCCCTTCTCCATCCTTATACTCCGACTCGGTAGAAACAGGCGCATCATCCACCTCATCCGGATGCGAGAAAATCCAATCCAACGCACGCTCGCCGTTGTTATTGCAATTCTTCAGCGCCTTCGTCGCCTGCGCGCGCGTAAAACCCATACTCACAATCAACTCGACCGCGTCAGGATCTGCCTCGACACCCGTCGCCGCACCACCACCGGCCACCGCCCCCGTCTCCATGCCGGGCGGCGTAAACGGATCCGAAAAGTCGGCGTCGGCAATGTGCTGCATAATCCATGCCATCGCACTCTCGACGCCCGTGTTTTGCGTAAAGTACAGTGCACGCTTGCATGCATTCTCCGGAAAGCCCATCTCGATGAGGCTGGCCATCACGGCCGGATCGTAACTTGGCTGCGGCACGCTCGCGTTCGACGCCAGCTCCGGCAACGCATCCTCGCCTGGCTGCGGCCCACTCGCGCGCAATACACTCAAATCGAGCACGTCGGGCATTTCGACGGCGACGTCCAACTTGATCGGCACCCAGTCCTCGCGCAGTGTAAACTTCTTCAGCTGAATGAGGAGGTGGTCGGGGAAGGTCGCCAGGCGCGTTGTCTTGCGCGCCGTCGTCTTGTCGTTGATCGCCGTGCTGTAGAACTGCTCAATCACCTCCGTTTGCGTGAACGTCTCCAGACAGGAGAAGAACTTGATACGCGGCCGGACGAGTGCATCGGGCTCGAGCCGTTTGCCGCTCGACTCGGCTTCCACTTTGCGCGCCTCATAGGCGGCGACCTCCTCCTTGTTGATCGCCGCCTCCAGAGGGATGGTTATGCCGAGGATCGTATCGGAGCGATGCGTGTATTTCACCTTGTTGCTGCTATTGCACTGGATTTTCTCTTCGATTTTGTACTTGAAAGCATTGCCGGGATTCGGCAGGTTGCGCGAGTTGCGTTCGATGAGCGTCATCAGATGCATGAAGTATTCGACGGCGTCCTGCTGTTTGGCGGAGGAGAAGTCGGCGTTTCCGCGGCCCACAAGCGTTTTGAACATCAGCGGTGATATTCCGGGAGAATCGGCGTCGACTGGGGAACCCGGCGGTGGTGGTAGGGAATATTTTCCGGAAAGCAGACCTACAGCTACTTTTGCCCTAAAACAAGTCCAAAAGTTATGAATATTAAAAAAAGTTTTATAGCATCACAAGCGTTTAGTCAAAAAGTGTAGATACTTTTATTTCGAGGCCACAATTATGAATACTTTCGTTAACAAAAGGCATCGATTATTTGACATAAAAAAACACTTACATTTGACAATTAAAATCTTCGGCAGGATCTCCATTCACAGTATCGAAAATAGCATCAGCATTGGCATAATACCTCTCAACAAAATTCGGCACAAGATACAGCAGCTGAAGAACGCTATTCAAATAGCAGGAATTGCCCAAATTGGTCATGCCAGTGTATCCAGGCCCATACATCGGCGTCAATTTACCACCACTCTCTTGTAAAGCAGCCCATTCGTTCGTCTTCTGATTCAACTCCAATTCCAGCTCCACCATCGACTTCTCAGTCTTTTCCATATTGGCAATATTAATACCCCAATGCGCCAAATGCTCGATCAGTTTGGGATCCTCCACCATATCGTCCTCGGCATAGCTGAAGATATCCGCCTTGCCCTCCTTCGTAATAGTGCCAAGTTTCACAGCCAATGGATGCTTGGTAGCCTCGTAGTGATCGATCGCGTGATTATTGCCACCGGTGCCGTCGTAGAACTTACGGCCGCAATGAATGGAACCGTCCGTGAGGTTTAGCCAGAGATTCTCGGTCTTGTCGCACTTTTCACACACCCAGCCACTCGGTGGGATTTTCTTGCCGTTGTCCAACTGCGTGAGGCTCTCTGCATACTTGCTTACAACACGTGCTTCGCCGTCCCACGTGCCGGCGAGGGCTTCCAGTTCAGCTTTCTTACTCGCTGATTGCATATCGAGGATAGTTTGAACTGATTGGAGAACCTAAAGGTGTACAAATAGGTTAAGATGGTTATAATAGATAGGTGGCTATAATAGATAATAAAAGTGTTTAGGTTATCGCAGTGATAATTTAAGGTTAGACATGCTTTTTTAAGGTTAAAAACGTTACTTACGAGTTCAGGCAATTCCTGGTTAGGCCATGGCAGCATCGCAAAATTGGGCAGTACACACACTTGGTAGGTATCAATGAATTCGAATTTTTTATGGCCTAGTTGCGGATCGAAGCCACCCTCGACGCCGATCGCCAGCCGCGTGATTTTCTTCTCCGGACCGTCACCCTGTGGTGGTGAAGCAACCTGCGTTATAACACAACTTTAAATACTTTATTACCAATCAGATGAGATGATCTTTACCTCGTGTCGTTCGCGCCGCATATGTAAGAACACCGCATTCTTCGTCTTGTTGTAGTACTTCTCTACGTAGTCTCGCCCGAAGCCGAGGAAACTCTGCAGACTAACGTACAATCCAGTCTCGCTTTCCTATGGAAAGTACAGCGATACATTTCAGATTAAATGCCGACAAACAATTCAAGTTAGCCGGTGTGCGCACTCACCGGATTGTCGAACGAGAAGACGCACTCGTCTTTGTACACCTTGTCGTTGGGCTGCGGCACCTTGATCTGCTTTAAATACTGGCGCAATTCCTCCATGCTGGACGGCAGTTTGCGTTTTCTCGTTGTTTGTGTGGAACTTGCAATAATTTCGCGGTGGAAATTCGTTATATTCGCAGCAGGATTGGAGCACAAAGCGGTGTTTCACGCGGTTTGACAGCGTTTGACAGGCCGGTTTTTGCGGTTCATTTTTGGTAGGCAACTCAGTAGAGTAGATATACATTGCGTTTTTAACTAACAATTGTAAAAATTAATGAAATAAAAATACATGATACAAGTCTCTCATTTGCAAATAGTAGTTATTTATAATTATTATTTGCCTTTTCGTTTTATGTCAAATATTTAATTTCCATAATACAATCAGCGGTCTCTGTTATTGGATTATAAAAGTTTAAAAATGTGGCATTACAGAAATCTGTTTTGCCAATTGTATACTTCATATATTATTCCGAAGATGGAGTCACGTTTATTGATTTGAATTAAAACTTAAATTACAGGTAATAGAGTTGTTTAAATAAAATATTCGCGAAGAGTCTAAGAAAATTTCGTTCTTTCACAGGGATTAATTTTACTGAAATTTAAAGAAATTTTGTTAAATATATATAACCAAAATATATTCTCAAAATAGTGCGAACTCAGGACTTTATTGTGTTTATGTTTTGTTATGTCATGTTCCCGTTTATAATCATTTTCTTCCCTGAATTTCGCTGATAATAAACTATAATAGTGTATACTTTTTCAGATAATGATATGTTTAATTTCTGTTGTTTATTTGAACTTGTTTTTGATGTTGTTTAATCTCCGATTACAATCAGTAAATTACATTCATTTCTATTGAAAAAATAATCAGATTTTATCAAATAAATTAAAAAAAAACAGAAAAAGATGTAAAACAACAATATGATTAACTGTACAGGGTGTACATCGTGCCCAATGTATTTTATAGATTTATAGATTACTTTATATAAAATAATCAGTAAATCAACAAATAACTTCCGGAGTTATTGGTGAGCCCGACTCATCCAGCCGGCCAGTGGAAGTAAAAATATCCGCATTGCTTTCGCAGCATCAGTTAGTCATCAACACGTTGTCTAAACAGTTCTTCAAATTTGGGTTAGTTTACCCACAAATAACTCAATTTAAATATTTCACATTGTTTTAAGAAATATCAAGTTTTTGTGTTAAGAAGCCTTTCTTCAATATTAATATAAAAAATATTAAATATTAAAATAAAATAAAATTGCATATAAAAATACTAGTATTATATTCTTATGTATTTAGTTACTAATTAATTAATTATTAAAGGGAAAAAATGAGCGCAACAGCAGCAGCGATGGGATTACTGGTCGCATCGGCCGTTTTGGCGGTAACAATGTGTACGTACTACCAACGCAAACACATATAATGCGTATAATTCAAGTAGATAATTAGCTTAATGCGTTCGATTTAATCGTATGCGGTAATCTAATTTCACCGGGATGGTCACGTAACTTTCACTGCAATTTCACGACAATTTCGCCCATTCAAAACGCTAATGTGGCGGCGTGTCGGCTTGTTACGCTTGCAGATACCCAAAATCATGCCGAATCATTGAAACTAGCCTATTCACAGGGCGTGAATATTTCCGCTCTGATGGACCCAAAGGGACCCGACGTTCAGTTTATCTTGTTTACTAAGTGAGTCAACGATTTTAATTCAGTTAATTCTAAGAGCCTAGTTCGTAAACTTTGAAACAGAGTAAATTTCCGAATGAGTAGTATTCATTCGATAGAGCTTTAATAAAATAAAATGTGATAAAAAATATTTTACAGTGAGAATAAGGGATACAACATGAAAGTTGGAAACTATGTGGATTTCGAAAAATCTGGTTTTAATATCAGTCTCCCCACGAAAATTATTATTCATGGTTATTTGAGTTCTATTAGAGATGGTATTTTTCTGCTGATGAAAGAAGGTATGTATGTAGGTTCATTTTTAGTTTTAACCTCAAATTAGGGAGGTAATTTGATTATAACCTAATATGAAAATCATCCACTTTTACAATTTAAAAGCTTACCTAAGAAACGGCAACTACAACATAATTGGAATGGATTGGAGCCCTCTTTGTGAGTTTGAATACTTTACCGCAATACGCGGTACACAGCTCGCCGGGGATGCTCTAACCGCCTACCTAAACTTCCTCATCCGTACCGGAGTGCAATACGACGACGTTCATCTGATTGGCCACAGTCTTGGAGCGCATGTCGCTGGCACTGGAGCAGACGCCATTCAAGGAGGCAAGGTGGCGCGCATCACTGGACTAGATCCAGCCGGACCTGGCTACGGTGTGATGCCCGCCAATGTCAAACTCGATCCGGGCGATGCCCAACTCGTCGACGTCATCCACACGTATATGCGTATACTTAGTCTTGCCGAACCACTGGGCCATGTTGATTTCTATCCAAATGGTGGGCGATTCCAACCTGGATGTCCTGATCTTTTGGATATCTGTAAGTCTTATTTCAAGTCTTGGAGGCTTAATGTTGTGAAGTCAGGTCCTGAAGTCATGTAGTCCTGAAGTTCTGGATTCATACGGGTCCTGAATTCCTCAACTTTTGAAGTCCTGAAAATCTAAATTCCCAACGTCCTAAACTCTTAAGGTCCTAAAGCCTTAAGCCCAGAAGTTTTAAGTCCTAACAACACTTGAATATCCTCCATTACCAGGGAAAGTGTCCGAGAGTATAACCTGTAATCATGGCCGTGCCTATGTCTACTTTATCGAGAGTATCATCAATCCCAAGTCGTTCAAAGCGCAAAGGTGTAAGACCGTTGATGAAGCACTCTACAATCGATGTCTTGAAGATACCGAGGTATATATGGGACACATGGAAACATACCAGTAAGTCCCTAACTCGAACTTCTGAAAGAACATACTAAGAACACGCCCTTACCGACTTTCAGAAACGGCTTATACTACGTAAAGACAAATAAGCAACCACCATTTTCACTCACGTCTTAACCCTTAACTCTGACAATGTCCTGGGATGAAATAAACCAATGGGGAACCGGTTTATGTTGGTTTTTATTTCCTTTTTGTATTTTTCTGATTCTTAGCCTCCTCTTCCAACTCCTGAAGCAACTCCACAGCCCGTTGTCTTCTCTTAGGCATTGGAGACTTACTCCACCAACTCATAAGAGCCTCTTCCTCTTCCTTATAAATCGGGAGACGTTTAGCCAATGCGTTTATCAGTTCCAAGGGACTTAGCTGTTTCACACGTAGTTGTAGCTTCCTCTTTACTGTCATTACTTCGTTTACTGTCTCCACGATGGAACCTAAAGAAAACTTTTTGGTATGAGTTGGTCTTTCCTAAGTTATTCCCATACCAATAGAATATCCATCGGAAATTTTAGTCATTCCACTATAGTCAAACTGCCAAGAGATTGCATTATACGGCGATAGCAGATGAGTCCATAGAGCATACCTGGAGCTATAATCGGGTTTGGTAATAATCAGGTACTTCTGATACACTTGATTGAGTAGCTTCTGGTCGGCTTCCCATGGACAATTTGTAGCTCCTATTAGGATTATTCGTTCCTCCGGACAGAAATCTGAAAACTCATGTGATACTACATAGCTCCTAGAGTGTAGCGCCTAACTCCTAGTGTGCTCCTAAAGAGCCTCTAACAAGTGGTCCTAGAAAAGTCCTCCTAGAGAAGAAAGAGACAACTCACTTTTAACCATTCGAGGCAAATCCTTCTTAAGCCTCTTCGGATCAGACTTGTCACTCTTAGGAACCTTCTTCACAAAAGGTCGCTCGGCATTATCCATATAAATCACGGAAGGCTGCAATAACCTCGCTACCTTGGTAACCAAATGTAGTAACATAATCAACCCTGATTTACCCGGATACTTCCCCGCGATATTACTAGGCGTTAAATCAAACAGCGTTGCTCCAGCCTCATTGCAAACAGCGTGAACGAGTAGATCCTTTCCACTACCCACTGCTCCTGTGAGCAACACCGACTTTACCAACGGGGTGCTTTCGTGGAGTTGTTGGGTCAATAACGGAAGCACACAATTCTCGGCAATCACCTGTCGCAAATCCCCCGTGCATATTTTGGGCTCCTTTGGTGTATTATGTGGAACTGAAGCATTATAAGACCTCTCACCGATGAAATCCTTTAGAAACAATTGTGGGCACCTAAAAAGAGTTCCATGGGACCTTTAGAATCCAGACCAAAACCCTAGAACAAGACTTACAATTTGATAATCCCATTGGAGATCAATTCTTCAAATAAAGACTCCGTGGATCGATCGGGGGTCAAGTCTTTCTCCTTCTTCTTCTTGGATTTTTTACCACTACGTCTTTGTTTCTTATTCACCTTTTTAGTCTTCTTTCCTTTATGTCCCTTATCGCGGTCTAGAGCCTCTTGCAGTAACTGCAACTCAGCACGCATCATCTCATCAACTGTTTTGCGCAACTCATTCTCCAAAGTCAGGGTCTCTTGCTTTTCAATCAGATCCCTATAAGGTTTTTGATGTGGATTTGAAGACTCATCCTTCCCTTTCCATGTCTCATCGTATTCATCCTTGTAAATGTTCAACGAAGGTAGGAAAAGTGATTGGGTTGCTTTAACAGTATCGCTCTCTTCTTGTTCTCCATTACCTTCTTTCTCCTTAGACCCTTTAGATTTCTTTGAATCCTTGGAAGAGGATTTACTCATCTCACTGTCAGTCCTCGTTCCAGTCCCTGTTCCTTGTCTACTAAGCATCATCCGGGACGTGGATCTCTCCGAGCCTGTATATTCAGGAATCTTCCCAGTTTGTTCCTTGTACTCATACAGCCAGCTTCTAACCTGATCCCCAAGTTGTTCTAACATAACAGATCTCTGGTTAGCTACCAGGTCCTCCTTGCATTCGTTTGTGATCCTTAGTAGATCTTCAGACTCTTTTGCTTGTAGAACCTTCCTTCTTTCCCGGATACACTTATCCTGATTCATATCCACACTCCCCTTCTTAGAAGGAGGCACCATTCCAATTAGCAACATCTCTTGCAACTTTCTCCTTCGCGTAGCCCGCCTTGCAATGTACCCTCGCCATACTTTCTGTATCCTCATCGCAGCTGGCAGACTAATCTCCCCTTCGTCCTTCACCCCTGCCGGTTTACCCCTTTCCTTCTCCTTGAGCATCTTAACTTCCTTCATAAACTGTGCCCGCAGCCTTCCTTGGCGTGCACGTTCATGCGACTGCAGAATCAGAATCGCTTCCTGTTTATTCATCCTTGGCGCTGAATCACTCACGCTGAATTCTCCAATTTTGTCCAAGACTTCCAATGTAAACTCCCTGCGATATTTCAACTCCTCAGCGCGTTCCTCTCGAAACACCGACGGTATCTGCAACTCGGTGTGAAGAGGAGTTAGCCCAAGTTGGGACAATACTTCCCCAAAGTGGGTATACTCATTGAGATCCGCTTCTACCAAGTCGTTCTTCAATTCCAGCATCCTACCAAGGATAGCCTCGAGGATTTTTCGGATGAGCAGCCGTTTTTGGGGTTGGACCATCTGGTCAATCACTTCGGAGAGACGGTTTGCGATAATGATGTAGCGAAGATACAGGCTGGCGAGGAGCGTACGCTGTTCACGGGCATCGGCCTGGGTTGGCTCGCTTTGGATAGTCGAGGCGAGGAGGTCTTGAGCTGATGTCCAGAGTGTGTTGTAGGTTTGATGTGACATGTTTGGCAGTAGAGTCTAGACTAGGGAGTTGTAGAGTTCGAGAAACAAAACAAAGGAGGGAAAGAAGTTTTATCGATAAGGTGACTCGTTGTATATTCTAAACTATTTGGAAGGAGAAATGGCAAAGAGTGGAAGTAGAAGTAGGATTATTCAAATCGATCGATGTTACTAAATTAAGGGAGTGTCAGTTTAATGAAATTCGAGGTAAGTGATATGGAGGAACCCCAAGGTTGTGTAAGAAGGAAAATAAGGTCCGGGAGAGTGGAACAGAAACTTCCTAACAACACTTTGTTGGGTAATCATATATTTAACAGGATATTCAAAACATCAACTCAAACCTTCACTGCAACTTCTGAACATGGTTTTACTTCTCCTGGTACATCTGAAGATGGTAGATCTTCATAACTCAAACGATACCCTGCTTCCCAGTACATTCCTCACATATTTCCATGGGTTCCTCAGTAGTATTATCAAAACTACAATCTCTGCTAACATTTCCAGAGTCACAAGACTCCTCCTCTTCCTCAACCTCATTCTCAATCTTCACAGTAACATGTCTAGCCTTCTGACCGAGACTCAAGTTAAATCCTCTCCCATCCTCAACCAGATCAAACAATCCCCTCTCACGTGCGTGCTGAGCAATCCTCTCCAAATTCTGTAGAGCACGAGCAGTCATCATCTGCGTCTCAATAATACTTTGCAACATAATGGCATTCTCACTCAAGTCAGTCTGACAAGACGCATCCTTCAACAACACCGTCGGATGATCCTTACAAGAGCACACGGCAAAGTTGAGCACATTGCCCCGAGCCGAAGTCGGTCCAGCTGGAGTGCCTTGCTTCAGGGCCGGTACATTTCGCACAAACAACTTAACGCGCTTCATCGGCTCCGGGGCGTTAAACTCAGCAAAGGGCACCGGTTGTCCGTGATTGATCTCCAAGCTACGTAAATGCTTCCTGCCAACTGACAGAGGCGCAATCAACTCTGGGGCATGCTTAGTAGTGCTGGTGCGGGTCGTGTTGAGGTAGTTTAGTGGAACATTGAGGACATGGGACCTCTTGGGGAGTGGTGGTATGTCTAGATTGTGAGCCGCATGGGGTTGAGTATGATTTGGTGGTAGCGTTCGGTGTCTGGCTTGACGCTCCACATCATTTGGCAGCGTGGGGACTGGGAGCGGAGCCACTTGACCAATGGGACGCTTGGCGTGATCCATTTTAAGCATAGCCTGAGGAATGACGGAAATCTGTGGACGTGGAGGGTTTGTGGCGGTTGGGGTGACTTGATGTTGAGCTTGTCCTTGTCCTTCTGAGGAAGGGAGTCGAGGAGGTGGAAGTTGAGGAGGAAGGAGTTGTGGGGATGGATGTTGAGGTGGTGGAAGTTGAGGAGGTTGCAGTTGAGGAGGTGGATGTGGTGAAGCCACAAGATGGGAAGGCTTGGATTGACGTTGGGTAGGTGGAAGTTGGGTAGATGGAAGTTGGGAAGTGCCAAGTTGAGAAGTGGCAAGCGAAGGAATCAACTGGGAAGAACGTAGAGGTTGACTTAGTTTTGAAGGAAAGTGGCTTTGCGAACTTGGAGGTGGCATTTGAGGTGGAACTGAGGTAGACGGAAGAGGAGCTCTAAATTGAGGAGGTGGAGGTGGTCTAACCATCTTCGAAGGTGTCTTAACAGGCTGGACCTTCCCAGGTTGACCCGAAATCAACCCAATGACAATGTCACTGTCAGCTCTTGAAGGTCTAGGGTCCAGACTTGCTAACACTAGACGAGGGTCAACTTCCTCTTGTTCAATTTTCACTATGGAAACTGTAACAGATATTAAATCATTGTACTTCACTGTACTCTACTGTACACCGTACTTTATTGTATCATTAATACTTACGATCAATCTCATCCTCCTTGTCCTCACTACCAAGTAACCTTAGTATCTTCAACTCTTCAGCCGTAGCATCCTTGGTACCTTCACTCTTCCAAGCTCCATTGGAATCCATAACTAAATATACAAAACACTGCTGAAAAAATCATAGAAACATATCTCCAACTCCTAACAACATTAATCTAGTTACCCCGACTTAACAATGATAAACAATACACTAGTTACTTTATTCAAACACAAGATGGCGCCAGTGGCATAAATAGGCGTATCCTAACAAAAGATGGCGTTGATACGTACATTTTTTACGCGCAGCTGCTTTGAGATCCTTGAGCTTGCGTCGGCATTCGTGCACGTTGCGTCCGGGCGATGGACGAGCTGTATTAACAGCATCCACGACATCACACCACGCCGCCTTCTTCGCCGCCCAGTAACGACTTGGCGGACCGACACGCCCAAATAGGACGTCACGATGACGAAGCACCGCCTCTAGCAGCTCGTTCTTCTCCTCGGGCGTGAAGTTTGCAGCGCGTTTCTTCATTCCGTTACCGTTACTCACTCTTCTTGTCCCAACACCTTCCGCTCTCTTCTTCCTAAACGCAATGGTGTGCCCCTAAAGCAGTCGAACACCTTTTGGACGTGGTCGCGGGGGGTGTGATCCCGATGTTTGAAAATATTTACGAAGGTGGAAAGTGGAAACAAACGTCGATGTGCGACTTACGCTTGCTGCCGGTCGTGGGTCGTGTGCGGCGCGTACGACTACGACATGCCCGCACGTTGCATCTGTTTTGCTCGTGTTTTGTGCACGGCTTGCTGCCATCTTGGAATTTGTTTTACGCCAATTTCGATTAGCAACAACCTGCGCCAACCATGGCGACATACAACTTTCCGGAAAACACGCCTAAACAACGACAAAAAAAACATTAACCATACACACAAAAATTAAAATAAAAGAAGCGACGCATTTTTAACTTATTTATTTGTAGCATTTTTTTTGTTTTTTTTTTTTGTATTACCTTTCACAGTTATTATAGTCGAGTTTCTCCGTTCTCCGAGAAACAAACATCGGCAAAACACTTGCAAAACACCGAATTATGATCTAGATTATGCTGCTTTTTTTTCTTAATAGTTTTTATTTAATTTTTCTTAGTTATTCGACTTTCTTTCAATTGTCTCTTATTTCTTTCAGCAGTTTTGCTTCAATAATTTTCTCGCAACTCACAAGCACCAATCGAGAAAGACGTGTATTTTTGGTTACATATACTCAATTTAAAAATGATTAGTTTGACAGTTCGCATTACTTTTATAATCTCTTTATCGCTTAAATACTCATTATCGCACCATAATGATTTGTTACATAATATTTCACAATATTCACTGTTCATCTATCCGATTCTTTGATAAACATATTTTGATCATCGTTTAGTTTCGTAGATATGACACGTACGCATTCAGCTTGTCATTTTTTTTTCTTAAAAAAAAGTTTCGGTTAACCGAGTTTTCAAATCGAATTAATACAAAAAATATGATCATTCAAAATTGAAAATTTGAAGAAATATAATAATAGCAAAAATGAAATTTGAAAAACAGGTAAAGACCGGGTTTTGAATAACCGAGTTTTTACTCGTCATTATGAAAAAAAAACGGGTTTGTAAGACGAATAAACTTGATTCAAAATTTGATGAAAAATAGATGTTAACCCGGGTTTCGGGTAACTGAGTTTTTTCGGATCACTATTTAAAAAAACTTAAAAAGGAACTTACTTTGCAGATTAAGTAACTTTGATTGAAAATTTGAAATTTGACAATTTTCATGAAACCCAAAATTTCGATTAACCGAGTTTTAAAATCGAATTCCTTCAAAAATTCGAATTCGAGTTATTTCCTACAACCATTCCAAAAATTCGAATATGGACATTGGAAAGTCGAATATTTAAAATTAAAAGCACATCAACAACATGATTATCCGAAACGAAACTCGGGTTTGCAATTTAAAAAAATGACAAGCTTTATATTCCTCCCTCAAATGCCTCCAAATATGTTGATATAGTAAGATTGTCAGCAAGTGTCACACAGAAAATGCTTTACAACGTTTCATAACTATATTTAAATACTGCTTATTGGGCTGCCTGCCACAAGGCGTAGACATTTTACAACCATTTTGATAGCATTTCAGTGTATCATGCCTAAAAATGCATTACTTATAAATATTACTTTTTTAAAGATGTTGTCTACAATACTTGATATATTGACATGTGTATTTAACTCTATGCATGGCTTTCATAGCTTACCTTAACATATTCGTATATTTATATATTATATGCATATTGTATAGCTTCTCTTGTTAGATTATTATGTTCTGATATAAAATTGCGCTTTGCAAACGTACAACAACAGTAGGTTAGGGTTGATAACTTAAGTTTTTAGGCAAATGTTGGTGTTTTAGGAAGTTGTGGAAATGAAAAAAAGTAAAAAGGTTTGAGGGTGTTCACAATAAGCGCTATCTATGTTAACTTCTAATTGTATGTATTTATGTAAGAATACGGAGGAAATTGCTTATATTTTTGGTGTAGTTAACGTTTGAAAGGTTAGAATGTGTGTTTGGTTGCCTATGTTAGGTCAACGTTGTGAGCTATCAGTTTGGGGGTATATGCTTAAGGTTTAAGGTTGGTTTTCGGAAATTTAGGGCAATTTAAAAGTAGGTTTAGGTGAATTTACGCATAGGTTTTGTGGAATTTAGGGAAATATAGAGGTAGGCTTAGGATATGATACAAGAGTTACGTTTACCATGACGATCGCGTAGCTGCTGGAGGTGTTGCAGCTGCACGGCGGACGGTATGACTGCCGAGGAGGGGTTGTGTGTGGCATGGTGAGCGGAGGCAGCGTGTTGTGTGGGTGCACCGCCTCCATGAGAAGGCAGCGACTGACGACGGCGACGACGCAACGCCGGCGAGAGATTGTATTTCACCTTCGCCTGTACGAGCAGTTCTTTGAAGACTTTGCTTACGTTGATGTTGTCCTTTGCAGATGCTTCAACAAAACCGTTTTCCCATTCTAAAGTTGCTGTTGTCTCTGTACTGCTCATATCCACCTAAAAAACACACACACACACACAATTCCTTTTTAAATCTATTCGAAACAAAACACATTCAATTCACCAATAGTTTACGAATTTTGAGGTTAATAACTCCAACAACAAGTGATGAGTAATACGTTTAACTTTTTGCCTTTAAATGTTTAATATAACCTTAAATGTTTGTCATTTGAGTTAACCTCACTCAACACCGTTTACGTTTAACTTTTGACAATTATACAGTGTTGTAGAGGTTATAATTGAAATTGTAAGCTATGATATACCTCTCGATTTCCAACCAAATCGACCTTATTCCCAACGATGACGATCGGCACTGCAGTGCCACCTTTGATTTCGTGTATCTGCTCCCTCAACGTTCGCACTTCTTCGAAAGTCTCCGCGTTTGTAACGTCATAGACGAGTATAAAAGCATCCGCTGACGAAATTGAGAGGGCGCGCATCGCTGGGAACTCGTACGCGCCAGACGTATCGAGAATGTCGAGCATGAGATGGACTCCGGAGACGTTAAAGTCACTATGGTGCATCTCCTCCACGGTGCGCTTGTATTTCGGCGAGAAGGTGCCGTACAGAAACTGCGTGATCAGCGACGACTTGCCCACTTTCGCCGCCCCCATTAGGACGATCTTGTGGCGAATATTCGCATCCCCTTTCGAATCCAACGCTACACCGTCTTCACTGCGTTGTGTTCTGAGAATCGTTATTTTCAGGTTAAATTGACGTAGATTCAGAGAACCGTTAATGTTTTGAGGTTATAGAGGAAACGTTCTAATTTGGACCAGTAGATCATGCTGAAGTTAGGTTCAATATTGATTCGTTCTTATACATTTTATGTTGGATTAGGTCAATTTCAATTTGGTCAAATTAGTTAAGGTTAGGTTGGATAGAGTTATGCTAGATTAGATTATACTGATATGAGGCTGGGTTGGGTTAGGTTAGGTTAGTTTAACATGAGGTTAGGTTAGTTTAATGAGGTTAGGTTATGTCAGTTTGATATGAGATTAGGTTAGTTAACTAAGGTTAGTTTAGTTTGGTTTGAGGTTAGGTTAATGATGCTCGGTTTCGTTAGGTTAGGTTAGTTTAGGTACATCTTCATTTACTTTTTTTGTCACGTAATATAAATCGATTAACATGGTCCAAATTAGGTTATGAGTCCATAAATTGGAAATACATGCACACATGTATGCTATGCACATTAAACATGTCAAACACACTTCTAACGCATTCCCAAAATGCTCCAACACTAGATGAACACACAAAGTGGGTGGAATTATGAGCAATGGGGAGGAGCCAACTAAAAGACACGTACACCACGAGGACCAATCACAATATCAAGATGCATAAGGATGCAATATAGCGTTCTGCCTGACTTTTAGATGATTATTCTTTTTTTACGTTTAATTAGATGATTGGTGGATGTTTCTGATTGATTGTTGGCGCTGTTATTTTTCTGTGGAAGGGAAAAAGGTTAGGTTACTTACACCATCCGCCTCGGCGAGCTGCGCGGCGTCCGCGGTACTTGCGTGACCGGGGCGGGCGCGCCGGGCACCGTTTCGGTTTCCGGTATACTTTGGCACCGCAACGGTGCCGCCGTGAAGCTGGCAACAACGAGAGATTGTTGTTTTTTTTTTCATGGGGACAGATATCTCATAGTCAGCATACCCACATACACTCGCCGTCGTTTATTCGCGCGCGCGCGCGCGCGCGCGCGCGCACACACACACACACACACACACACACATTGAGAGAGTGTAAAGAGTAAATTTGAATGGCATCAGGCGTACATGTACACCGAGTTTCGAGCGCATTCTCGTGACATTCCGGCCATTCGTCATTCAACGCCATCTATCGGTGAATAGCGCGCACAAACACCGGATCAGTGATTGGTGTCTAACCTAGGGTCGCAGCTAGTTTTGTCGTTAGGATTGTATTTACAGAATAGAACGATAGAGAAAGTGCTTTTGTCAGCTCGTCAGTATGAGAGACGAGTTCTTGGAGGTGGTTTAGGTTTGATTTAGGTTACCTCGGTGGCCGGCTGCGATCCTCATCGTCATCCTTCATGAACGACGGCTGAAGGCTGAAGCGCCGCCGAAATTGGTGGCGGCTCTTCATTTGGTTCTTTCCGGGTGCTGCCACGGTGAAATTGTAGGGCTGCAACCAAACAAACATGTTTTTGTTAATTACGATATTTGTTTTAATTTAGCAACTATGGGTCGGCAAATCAAAAGAAATATAGTCTTCATAACACAGTAAAAATGATGTTTTCAGTTTTGAAAATTTGCCGACCCATGAAAATTTCTAATTCCAACGGGTTGGTGGTAAAATGCATAAGTCGTGTTTTTGAATGTATTACACAAATTTACTATGATTAATAAAATTGTTCAAGTCTACAGCTTTGATATGTGGATATGTGTAATTTTCGCACGCCCCAAAATCGGTCATTCCACTTGACCGCCACATTAAATCGTGATGATTATTTTGTTTTAGGTATAACCAACAGCTGTTTGCCTATTTCGACCCCTTGCTCTAATGCCGTACGTGCGTAGGGTCTATTTCCGTCGAAAAGTTGTAGGCGCTGGCGGCAGGAAATTTGCAGAAATTGTAAATTTCAGCGTGGAGCCTGAGCGGCACGAAATGGCGCCGTTCTGCTATCTCTGCATTAATCGCACGGTTTTAGTAAGGAAGCTCGCGAGCACTGCTGATTAGGTGCTACATCTGTGAGTGGTCTATACGGCATATAACGGTGCAATAACCTTAATTGCGTTTAAAGTATTTAATTAAAGTTAATGCTGGTGAGTGGTTGATAAGGGGAGTATCTCAATGGTCCGTCTTAGATTTGGATGAAAAATTTTATACGGGTTTTATACATATCTTGAAATAATTTCTGTTAGCGTGATTTTTTCGCCGTTTTCAGTTGATAAGGGAGATTTCAATAAATAATAATAAAATTTTTTATCCAAATTTGTGATATACAATTGAGATACTTTCCTATTTAGCAAAAGAAATCTGGAACTATTAAATATGGTTAAAAACGCACATAAAATATAAAAGTTAAAAAAAAACAAATAAATGCCGCGTTGCTATCGCTAATAGCGTTACAATAAGTTCTCCGAATGACCTTGAGGTCTGAATTTGCACATCGGCGAACCTCAACGATGTGCGTGTTGACAAATGCCGTCGTACGTTCTCGGGTGTATCATACGGCATATTATGGTGATATTACATTGATATTTGGGTTGCCTACAGTCCCACTCAACAGACTTTAACAAATAGATAACTAGATTCATCGACGCCATCTAGTAGTATCAACCAACCCATTTATTTTTCATAACTTTACACTGACAACGAATCCAGAAGAGAATAAAATATTATTCCCCTTTGTGTTCAAAAACATTACTAACAATAAATTAGCTAATTGTAAGTTCTAATGCAATATCTTTGTGACTACAATCAAGCATTTATAATTTCGCAAACTCGTTGACTAACCTTGGCCCCTTGGGGCCAATTCGGAACCAGTTCGTAAGGAATCCATGCAAGAGCACATCGCATCCTTTGATCGTTTTATCTTTGTCAACGCACGCACACGTGTTTCCTCTCTAGTTCTCCCTAGTCAGCAGGGCCAAGCTCTCTTCAAGTTTGTTTGCAAAGTTGGCGAGCACAAAGCACTAGGGACAACTCTCTTGTAACCAACAAGGATCTAACCTAACATTCAAGCCCCCCCTCCCCCCCCCCCCCCCCCCCCCCCCCCCCCCCCACCCCCCCCCCCCCCCCCCCCCCCCCCCCCCACCGCCCGCGCGCGGACCGAGCCCC
>JAODAC010037799.1:48353-60453 GCA_027575185.1 Mimaenictus wilsoni
GTAGTCTCGCGCTACACGTCGCTCCCCAAACCCCTGTTAACACCCCCCTCTGAACCCCAAAACGCTCCACCCCCCCCTTCGCCCCCCCCCCCCCCCCCCCAAATACAAACGAAACGACGCGAAGAGACACACACACACGGAGATACCGAGTGTGTTGTATTTAAACCCGTGCGACCATTTGTTGTCCATTTCGTGCGAGTCGCGGCGCGTGCGGGAGGGAATGGGAGAGGCTAAACTGGAGACAAACGTTCTCTTGTTGCAGGCAATTATTAAATTCAACGCTAGCGAACTTCATTAGCTTCGTGCACAGTACAACTACAACACAGCGCAACATCATTGGCTGAAATGTAATTGAATTGAAACGTAAATAATTTTAGCTCGAACAGAGAGACACTGATATATTTACTAGTTCCATATAAATATTCATTTTAGGGGTCGGCTAACAAGTAAGCGAATTTCTTAAATTCTACTGATGATTAACTTATCAACTCACGATTAACGAAGCAATCGTTAACACGGTAATTAGTTCGTCCGTTTAGAATTTTGCTGACCATTAACTTTTTTCAAATTAGGGGGTCGGCAAATAGGGTTGGTAAATTGGGGTCGGCAACAATCACACACATCAAACGCGTCTTGATATGGGATAAGGTAAACTTTACGAATTTTCAGTCCGACCCACTTTTAAAAAAAAAAGGAATTACTCAGGGGTCGGCAAACACACGATTAATCGAAAAGTGGAGCATTTATTTGCGTGAAAGTATCTCCTTTTAGTGCGATTTATAAGACGAACAATTTTAAAGTTCAAAAATTTGCCGACCCTTTAACTAGACCAATTCAGGGGTCTGTAAACATGGTATTTGCTAAAATTTCTTGACTAATATCCATAAAAATTAGAACACTTAAAAGAGTATCAACTTATCTGTGTTAAAATTGACAGTTTACCGATCCCTAGAATAAACTAATTCTCAAGGGGTAAAGGGGTCGACAAACGACAATAAAAATGTGCCTGAAAGAATCTCCGTTTAATTACACTGGAAATATTGAAAACGCTTTCGAGCCACGTCCGTTACTATTGACAGTTTGCCGACCCTTGAATAATTTTAGTCAAGGGTCGGTAAAGTGAACAAATTTGCAGGCCGCTAAAATATTATTTTTTAAAAATATTTTCCTTAAAGATTTTAAAGCAGTACTTAGATCAATTAATAAATGTTCATTTCCAATTGTATTTCGTTTCTATTTACTAATTATGTAATGGCGGCTTCCTGTAGATCACTAAATTGAATTCGAACTTTCCATTTGCAATTTATTTGCGCTCTTCAACGCCTTCAAAACCTCCCTAGTTTCCTGGCTGGATACGTTGTCTGTGTTGCCTCCTGCAGCACGAGTCGACTCCTTCAGACTTACAAAGTGGAAACGCCTCAACGCCCTCGCACTGCGCTGGAAAGTCAATAGTTTAACCTATAATTTGCGCCGTTTTATCGGCGGCAGGAAATTATCCCGGCTTATTAATTACGAGCGATAATTTGCTTGCTCGCCGAGCCGCTTGCTCACCTTACGAGAGCCCGCTAGTAAATCTTTGAACTCCACGCAGTAATTCAATGCGATCGTAATGTTTCGTACACTAAAATTACAAATAATGCTACTCAATTTTAGATAACCAGATAGCCAATGTTAGAACGTTTAGTATAACACCATCTATGATGATTTTTACACATAGATGGCGTTACTTACACGTGTTTTAATTCATTTTATTTATATTTTATGTATCTTTTCATATTGTATTTCTTAACAACTCGATGAACTTTAAAAATATTCGAAATAGCACCTTCGTAGATGGTTCTCTCTCGCAAAAAGAAATGAAAAAGCTTTTTCATTAAAGCGGCTTTGGTGAAAATTGGCCGTCACACTCTGGATACTCTCCAGCCAGTGCTTTTATTATGCTTCACTTCCGGCTTTGTGTATTTAGGGCGGCGAAATTAAACGCCACGCATTAATTTACTGGCTTTCAACTACTCGAAATTCTATCTGGAAGGTAAATAATTTTTATACGTAGTTTTATTCATTCTTATTCGACGGGTAGCGTCGGAAGAAAACTGACAAATATTATTGCGACATTGGAGTAAATGTATCCAACAAGTTGACGTGTTGGAGCGGTAAAATGGACAACATGGGCAAAGCGTCGAAGCGACATAATTGCATCGAAAATCGGATGCAACACGTGTTGCATATATACGGGTCCTGCATGCTAAATCACGCAATTCGAGCGCATTGTGTGTAGATTAAGCGATGCAATTTGAGCCTCACATATTTGCATAACCATACATTATCGTAATTCCATGGGGATTCTCTTGAGCGAGTGTGTTTATTGATGTGTGCAGAATTGTGATTGCGTGCAGTATTCTGTTTAATCATATAGAATGTTTATATAAATTGCATCTTACAATTACTATACTAATTTATTATTCAAATTTTTACAGATGTCTAAAAAAGTGAAAAAATCAATAAACTGTATTTGAAGTTGCCTATATTATAAAGTGTTAAATTGAAGGCCCGCTATTTTCATTAAAAAAAATGTAATTCAACGCACATAATTTTAGCCTCTCACATATTTACGTAACCATAAATTATCGCCACGACTATTCTATTCAATCATACAGACTGTTTAAATAAAATTTATCTTACATTCAATAATGACATTCAAAATTTTAAAGATTTTTTAAGGAAAATGTAAAAATCGATATTATATATTATAAGTTGCCTATATTTCAAAGCATTAAATTCAATGCATCTAAATTTAAGTGAAATGGGTTGCCTATATTTAAATTATATATTAATTTTGTTTATGCTTAAAAAGTTGCAATTTCTTTTTAAAGTTGCCTATATTAAATCACTCTACTTGGTTGCTTATTTTTTTTTTTTATTGTAAATATAAATGTAATTCATCGCGTATCCCATAAATTCCTTAACTTGGTTATTCCCAACTGTAATAACATTTTCGATGAGTGGAAAACCAAAAGCTGATATAATTATACAAGTTGCAAACTAGGTTAACGGTTATACGGTTGGATAGCGGCCAAGTGAGGTTGGAATTTGCAGCCCTATGACCACCGCTACCGCTGGGCTTTACGCAGGGCGAGGATAGAATACTGTAAAACGCGTTGTAAACTATCAAACTTTGCAACTCTGCATACGCAATCTGCGGAGCTTGTGGAGGAGGCTCTGTCCCTTTCTGGGGAGCTTTTTACTACCGATCAACAAAGGATATACCACTCTGTAAGACTGCAAACTTTTGCTGTACTTTTAATAAAGGAATGAACGGAGACAATGAAGGAAAAAGTTCGGGAAATGCATTTGACGTAAATTAGATTGGAGAGTTGACAGGTAAAGGCGGAAAAGGCCGATGAGTTGTTTAAGGTACACACGTTGCGTTGTTTGAGTGATTAAGATTTAAAAACTTGAAGTTGATAAATAAAAGTGATAATAATATTTAATAGATCGGGTAAACTCAAGATCCTCTTGAGTCAGGTCCCGCGCATCACCGGAAAATAAATGAATGTTTGTAAAAACCGCGACTGCCGCGTAACAGTCGTTATTCGACATTCTCCTTGTAAGAGAAATATCTATACTCTTACAAGGAGAATGTCTCAATTGTCACGCACGGAATTAAATGAAAAATTTTGTACGGGTACATATATAGTAATAATTTATGTTAACGGGACTTTTCGTCGTTTTGCCCCGTTTGTCCCCCTCCCCCAAAAATCAAAGCATTTTTGGAAATAACATTTTTGAGAGGTGTCTCTTTTGAACTGCGGGGAAAGTGTTTCCTCCAAATTTATATCATCCCCAAGTAATGTTATTCAAACCGTCACACCTGCCAGCTAGAATGTATTTCTACCAGGCTAATTCTCTTTCCTACATTGACTTTCTTGCCTTTTCGATAATTTTCTCTTCAGACTTCTGAACACCGCACTTTCTCTACCGCTGTTGCCAAGCCTGACGGCTTGCGCACCTCGCTCACTTGGTCTTCAAACACACCACAGTACACATCGTTTCCAACATCAACAAGCTCAACTGTTCCCTTGCGCCCGACAGGTGTGACTTACCACATGTTATAAAGCACATGTTTGTAACTACATTGAAAAGTACGTTCGTAATTCCAATTTTTGAAGAACATCCATCCACAGAACTTTAGACATGTTTTTTAAAAAAGCTATAAAAATTATAAACAATTTCAGAATCATATAAATTAAGTGGAAAAAAGAGTAAAAAGTTAATTACAGATGAATTTTTCTCACTGCCTTCATGATTGCAGGATAGTGAGTCGTATAATACGTGATTGTCACGCGTCATTGCGTCGACTTGGAGGCGGTTGTGCGTTGGCCGCAAATGCTACATTTTCCCACCCAGCAGCCGCCTCCACTGCCTCTCTCTAGCTACTAGACACAACAAGGAAGTGTATACTCACTTGTACATATACATGTATGCATGCACACATCTCACCGGAGCAGAGCGGTGCTCTGGTGCCGGGAATTATCGATTCCCTCCTCCCTCGGCCGCTATGCCGTCCCCGTCGACCACCGCCGGAAGGAAGAGGAAGGTGTGTAATCCAGCCCCCTACTCCAAGTTGTTGACTGCCCGCGGCGGCGGCAGTCGCACAGAGAGTTTGTGCGTGCGTCAACTTTTAGTTAAACCAGTGCAGTGCGCTTTCAAGGCGCGTACCAACACGCACATTATTGAGATAGCCTATCCTCAACTAACCTCAACGTTCAAAGAGACAGACGTACGTTAAAAAGAGGAATTTCCATCGTATATTGTCACGTTGAATCTTGAATAGAGAAGGATAGAAAGTGATAGAATGCGATACGATGAGAAGGGATGAAAAAGGTTGAGCATAGGGATATGTGAATTAAACAAAACAAAAAAGTCGAAATAAACATTAAACAACGATTAAAATGAAAATAAAACATTAGTATTATTTTAACAGAATGAAATATAAGTTTATAGTTCAGATATTGTTATTTTCATAAAAATTACAAAATCTATTGGCTATAATTAATATCATAAAATATATAGTAAAATTTAATCTTGACCATAAAATGGAGAATGTGCAATATACATCAGGGATTGTATGCGATGGGATTGGACAGAAAAAAATGTGATGGAATGAGTTGACATGAAGTGAAAAACAATGAAACGCAAAAAAAGGCAATGTAAACATCGATTTAAGTGAAAATAAAACGCATACGAAAAGGAAAAAAAAAGAGAAAATAAAAAAGGCATAAAGTAGGGTTACCATATAATTTCCAATAAATATATCATTTTTTGAGACATTCGCCTGACCAAATCAGCTTTTATAAGTATTAGCGGTCAAAAATACCTTTTAAACAAATTATAGTTTGTATTTTTACTTCCCAAACGAAAAATAAACTTTAAAATAATAAAATTTAAGTTATATTTATAAAGTTAAATAGCCATAACTTCTTTTCAATTTGTAAAATTTATAAATTATTTTACAAATTGAAAGAAAATACCTGTCTCGTCCACTGCCAAGACGCGACTACTGAGTGGCAGCGCTTCACTCATTCATTATCTGCTGACTTAAGCATTTTTGCGTTCAGCTATAGAGTGCGAGCGCGCCTTGTGCATCAATCGTCTCTATGCATTTTTATACGTTACTTTTATATGGCAAGGGACTACAATGTTCCAATATGACCAAGAAGGAAGATTGGGCTTTGGCTAAGCATAGATAGCTTATTAGAATTGTGCAAACCTAAACAAAAAGGCTCTATAATAAGGCGTTCAGCCGACTGAAGAAGTCAGTTCGTACCAAGCCACCCTAGCCGAGATGTCCAGGCACTTTTGGTGAGTCTTTAAATAAATAATTATATTTTGCACTTAGAAATATTTTCTATTTCTTTAACTTGCCTTTCTGCCCGGTTGTCACGCAAGCTAAGCCAAGCGAGTTAACGCCGTTTCAAAATCCTCAATCATGACATACCTATATAAATAAAAATGCCGTATTCCCTAACAGAATTTATATGAGATTAAGTAAATATTCGAAATAAATCAATATGTACAAATTTCCAGCAATATGTAAATCACTGGAGACGACATATGCCAATGCTGTGTGCACACAAACATCCCCGGATGTTGATTAAACGCCAGTCGAGACTTTTCCGTCGGGCAAACTGGGTACAGGAAGAGCACACGAAGAGGAAGTAGAGGATGGGAACGGATACCAAACGGGAAATGATCCGCTTCATCGACCTACGTTTACTGTCTGAACATTCTCCTCCTCCTCATTCCAAAAAGGTTTCAAGTCAAAAAGGAAAGGACGCACACATCCAGCCAGTCATCCATCTAGGGCTCTTTTCTTTGGCGCATTACTGGGTGGGAACACGGATGCGGATTATGCGTGGGTGTAATCGCATGGAATAAAATGGCGTGGAAGTGATAAAGTTAGCGTGGGCTAATGGAGTTAGTCGATTTTCAATATCGCGTTTTCTTTGATAACTTTTCATGTTGCTTTCGAATTATTTTTAGATTTACATTTTCGTATGTATATATGTATGTATGTATGTGTGAGCGTATGTGTGTGGGTGTGTATATGTGTGGGTGTGTATGTGTGTGGGTGTGCATGTGTGTGGATGTGTGTGTTCGAGTGTGTGCATGTATGTGTGCGTATGTGTGTTGAGTTGTGATAAATGTGATTAAAAGTGGATTTGTTAGGTATTGTATTTCACTTGTGCAGCCTGGATGCGTGTTGCAAATGGCGTGTTTGGCTTGGTTAATGCGCTTAATACGACTAATAGGATTAATAAGACGCAATCAGGCGTAATTAATACATTTGGCCTGTGAGGCTTGGGTTTGGTTGGTTGGCAACTGTTTCGGCGACAGGCAATAAACAGTAACCAATACCACTGAAGATTTGAGCGTGGCTGACATGTGTATAGCGCATATTCTGTGATCTACCTATTGTTAGGTTATTGAAAATTAGGTTAGTGAATATCGAGGGAGAGGAGGCTAAACGCTAAAGCTTATTGTATGCGATATTCTTAAGTGAAATGTCACGCATGTTGATTGTATTTCATTATTTTCATTCCTTTATTATAGGTAGCTTCTTTAATTAATTTAATAAAAATTAGTACATATTCGATAAAATGTTTATGAAAATTTATTTTATGAAATTTGAATCTGATTGCATCACCTCCATACTATACCCCTCTTCCTCCCCCCCTACTCTTACAATTAGAGGTAACCTACTTAACATTAGCTTGTCTTGTTATTTCTTCTCATTATAGATTTTTGGTAGAGTAAGTTAGCAAGTTCTAAGTCCACCCCATACCACTTGATTTATTAATATTTTAGGGCGGTTTTATTAGGTTGTGTTGAATAACATTATTAGATATAACTATTTCACAGTGATTTCACAGTGGCAGAACGAGATCTTATTTACAGTGCCAGAGATACGAGATAGACTGTTGCGGTGAGTGATGGCCAGAATTTAACCTAATGTCTGTGCCTTCTAACAGAGAGCACCTATTGTCTTACAATATCAAATTTGTTTCAAACGTATTACAATCGTCACTTTTTCAGGACGAAGCGTCATTTTTCTGTTACGCTAATTATGTTGTTACATTTTGATTTCTTTAAGTTCTCTCATTTTTCTCTTTCAATAGGAGAAATATCATATTTTACGCCCTTTAAATTACCACAACAATAGTAAATAATCCTACTTTAAGGACTAAAAGACAAGAGGGCGACGAATCAGAGTATACTCTTCCAAAGTCTTGGATTTCAAAAGGAGTCTTTGCCTTGCTTATGACTCTCCCTCTTTCTCCATTTTCAAGTGTAACTGTAGGTATATTATGTGGTTCTCTTTCTCTTTTTGTTTGTATGTTCGCATACGTGTGTATATGTGTGCAGTGTGATTTCCACCGACTAAAAGCTGTGAAATGTGCAAGCAGATCGCGAACTCGAAGGTTTTAAGTTCTAACAGCGCGAAGACAATGCGCTTGCGTTTCCTCTTTTGCGCTTCCCGGAGAGCAGAAGTTGGCGGCCTCAACGGTGTAAATAGGACTCATCAAATAGCAGTTTGGATTGTGGCTCACAATCAGTGTCAGTATCTATGTGTGTGTGTGTGTGTGTGTGTATGTGTGTGTGAGTAATATCAAAGTGCCCGAGCGTAATACGCATAATACGAAAGCGAACCGCGAACGAGCTAGACGCGAAAAAGCAACGCCGCCACCACCCCGCCGAGGTTGAGGTATGCTCGATCAGAAAGTTGTAAGCCGCATCATTAAAACTTGCCAAACTCACGGTACACAAAACGTCGTTGAAGTTGAAGGCAGTTGAGTAGATCGAGGGTGTAAAATTGCGAAATTCTCATTTTGTCATGAACACTGGTTCATGGTGGGTCAGAGTTGTTTTTGTTTAACTTGAAAATGTCTACATTGTTTCCAATGTCTTTTTTTCGATGTTTTTATTATTAAATATTTTTAAAGTTTTGAGACTAAGTTTTGGCAGGTTCACAGTCCCCCCCCCCTATTTTTTTGTGTACAAAAATGTCTGTATTTGTCGCAATGAGAAATCATTTCTTCCACCTTTACACAAAATATAAAATAACCCAACCTAAGCTGCGGATGATCATAACAGTACTGCCAGATGAATACACTTCAGTATTGGCGTTTATTAAGAAATGACAACCATATCTTAAAACTTTTCATGCCCTATTCGTTTGATAAGCAAAGAATGCGGTAATGTTCCTATAATAATGCTGCATGTTGCATTGCTTACACGTGCGGCGGCGACTCACCATGAATGAAACTATCAAACAAAACTTGTCAATTCTACTTTAATTTTACTCTTTATGTTAATTTCGTTCAGAAAATTAATCAGCTTATCGGCAAGAATAAAAACAAAAGCTAATCATTGTTATTTTCACACGTAATAGTCGTATGGAAAGTAAAATGTACAACTAAAGGAAAGTATAATGTAATGCACTTGTATGATTTGTAGCTTTCGCCGGCGGCTATTGCTACAATTTGTCGTAATCGTAAATAATGTTCATTACATGCTCGTTATACAACATACTATAATACTATTAATGAGATTCCACATTTTATATTCTTATATATAAAAAAATCATTTGAATAAGCTTTTAAAATATTACATTGAATTTATGTTTTATATGAGTAAAGTAATATAAATTGTATGTAAATACGATACCTGCACTTACTAAATTGTATTTCCCTAAGAGTATATTTTACGAGGTGCTGGCAGTTTCATACTCTCATTTCCATGGTATTTCATTCAATTGTTACTTTCATTGCTTCGTACAAATTTCTTTTCCACAACCATTTTTCTGAATAATTTATTTCTTTAAGGAAAAATATTTTATTCATAATAATGAATATGGAAGAATAAACATCTAAAAAATTGTATAGAACAAATCTTTAGAGATTAAAATTGTAGATTTTTTTCTTTGAGCCAAATAAGAAAAAAAGTCTCGGGGATAAAAAGAAAACGTCTAGTCGACGGATTTTAAGGTTATAAATGTAACAGTTTCTCTTGGATTCTTTATGTAAAGAACGTAAAATTTGCTTGGTATTCAATATTTTTTTTAGATTCTTGGTTGTGAAGCTTTTATTTCCTTTAGGTTGTTGCGATAAGATTTAGGCAAAGAGTGTGAAAATTGTATGGGGCTGAGTCTAGAAAGTGTAGAAAATACTTTAATTGAAATTAACAGTTTTTAGTAGTTATTTTTTGTATTTGGAATTCAGGTTTTTAATTTATTTGGTGTTTTATTTCGAAATTGTCTAAAATTTTATTAGACCGTAGCGGTACCATCACTCGAAACAATAAAAGGTTGTAATTTAGCTCGAGTGACTTTATGGGCTTATTTATATATTCATTCAAGTCATTCTCCCGAAAAAAAATAATGCAAACAAAGCTAACAAAGGATATAATAGAGGCACTTGACTTTTCTTAGAGCCCAAATTTTACGTAGGGTATTTTTGGGCTGGTACCTGAACGAAACGAAGGGGAATGCCCATATCCCCGAACGCATTATTAGCGCTGTAAAGTTGTAAAACCCAATAAACATACGAATTTCGGAGTTTCAAGTACGCAATAAAGAGGCCTGAAAGTTTCCAAAATCTGACCGCGCTATTAAAAGAGAAAGACTCTCTTTTGCTACCACCCGGCATTCAACAGTTCGTCCGTTCGCCCGAGTTGTGCCATGCTTGTCCCGCCAGCGCGTCGTCGGCCGCTGTGTTACGCGCGTATCAATTCTACCCTAAGAAAGATATGCCAGATACAAGATATTGTCCAGCCTTGTCGCTCTAGACAGCTTCATGTCGCCTAGAAAATTATCTAGATAGAGGTTAAAAACTTACTTATCGGGGAAAATATATTAATCCTTTTAAAAATGTCAGACAATTACTTTAAATATACTTAATCTCTGGTATTTCCTCACGATAATTCTCTAATTCCGCGTATACTCAATGCCGGGAGGTAGCGAAAGAGAGCGCGTTGCACAGCCTCTCTCTCGGCCAGGTAGAAAAACCAGGTTTGCAACACCCAGTGCGTATATTATTTTTTCGGTGTTGTAAACGATTAACGATTAACAATGAAGGTGCGGTCAACCGTACTTTAAAAGTCAAAAGTATAAGTCAGTTTCGAACTTTCGGGATACACCCAAACAAAGCGGAGAAGACCTTTCAGCGTAAAACGCTGGCGTGGCGTCGAGCTATACTAGCGCCGAATTATACTAAATATAAAGCAATGTACATCAATGCATCGGCAATGCTGCGGATAAAGCCGAAAAACGAATGCCATACGATTTCCCGTGCGGCGTCGCAACTGCTTCTTGAATGGAGAGAGGGTCGTCTTGAACCGGCGAATCGCCGCTGCGCAAGCGGAGAAAAGAAAATACACGTTAACACAACTCACCAGAGGAGAAAATAGGGCGCGTACAACGCTTTTATGGTGGTTCAGCGCCCCCTCCCCATCGCTACTGAGCGCATTCCCAACGTCTTAAGTACCTTGACACAAGCAACCCCTACCTTAGGCAACCAACTCAACAATTTTGAATGGCAGTCGCCAAAGTCGTGCTGGCACTGATGAGCGAATAATGCTTATTTATACAAAGTGAATGGTATTCTACTTCAGCTGCCGAATACCATTCACTTTGAATAACTAATAAGTTACACAAAGACACTTTAAAAAACACAATTTATAATTTGACTCAAAAATATATGAATTATTATATATCCATCAATACTATATGTCCTTTAACAACCATGATACGAATATCCTCATAGACCTTATCCTAAAGTATCTAAAATAGATTCACTAATTGTAAGTAATGCGTTTATGATGTACAGACGCGAATGGCGTCGCGACTCGCCAACAAGGAAATTGTTTTGGTCTAATTCGGTTTGCGGATTATGAAATGCAAATTGAAATCAGCGCGCCGAGTTTCGCACTCGGCTCGAATGCGACTAATTTCGCTTGGGATGCAGCACAAACGGACGCGGATTGTTCGCGCACGACAATTAAGCGATCGCTTGTCGTAATTAACGTCCTGCCTTTCCGATGCGAACCCTATGTACTATATACGTAGTAGGGGGCTTTTGGTTGGTTTGGGTTTTAGATACGCCATCGTATAATCCGGCCAGTTTGAGTTGATAACGAGGATGATTCATAGCGTTCCAACTGCGATGGATTCAACCCATTTGCATTGATTTCATGACGACGAGACGTTTATTGGAAGTTAACCTATATTCTCGTTCTTTACACTTGCTAATATTGTTATGATAATTGTATGGAATAATTCAGGCCATAACCACTTTATATACGTTATTTTAAAATTTTAACCAAAGTTATCAACTGTTATGGTAGGCACATTTTTATTGGATTATATCTAGTGTCGCGAACCAATTTTGGCGGCCCTTTGGGTGGCGCGGTGAACGCACCGGGTCGAAGAATTGGTATTGTTACGACAGATTAAAAGGAGGACAGTGCACTGAGTTGGCGGCCGTATTCATAACGCGGTGAACGCGTTCGGTCCAACAGCAAGTGCGAAGACGTCTCCTTA
>JAODAC010037800.1:0-12679 GCA_027575185.1 Mimaenictus wilsoni
GGGGTTATTGGTCGGGTTGGTTGAACTTTTCCCTCGCTAGTAGTGCCGGGAAGTTTAAATTATTAAACTTCTTACATGTATGTATTGTATCTAGGCAGAAGAACCAGTGAAGGTCGATGGCCAGATCTGCGGACCGAATACATTAAATTTAAAAAAATGAATATAGAAAAATCTATATTAAAATTATTTTGAATTTTAGATTTTCATTATATGTTTTTTAAATTGTTTTGATAACAATTTCATAGTGATTTCTTCCTAAAACTTATCATTTATATTCCTTAAGGGGACCTAACAAATTTTAAAGGTTAATAATTATGTATGGGGGCATAAAAATTTTAGAAATGTTAAGGTGGGACATGGCCTAAAAAAGGTTGGGAAACACTGAAATAGCTATTCAAATGCAAGGAAGTGAACAAGCTATTTGAACATTTACAATGATGATGGTAGGCTACCAGTCGACACGTTCGTTCTTGTTATATGGGTTGGCTACCTTGCAACTAAATGCCATGTTTATTTCAGGGATATCAAACAATAGTTGCGACATCTATCAACCATTAGCAATACTTTTGTAAACATTTTTCTTTTTTTGTATTTTGATTAAATAAAAGGACTTCAACAATAACATTTCCCCCCGACAATTAATCTGATGAACTGTTACTTACTTACTCACTATGTTACATTATGTTACATTATGTTACATTACTCACTATCAGTGGCAAATTTAATTCTGAATCAATTATTACATAACTGGTATACATAGAAATTTGGCAAATCTATGTAACAGTGCGAAATATGTGAGAAGTCTTGACTTTAAATAGTGATTTTGCAGACAGACAAATGTTGCTGTTATTATACTCAATTTGCATGACTTCTAACATTGGTTCTAATTAATCAAATGAAACAATATTTAAAGGTAGTTTAGAGCAATTTTCCCGCTGAATTGAATGGTGCATGATTTATACTTTTAGAAACAAGGAAAATGTGAATAAAATTGGAGTGTGTAGGCCAAGTCATTTTTTGAGATTGGTTTCCTTGAGATTGTAAGCCTTATCAGGTCCTGGCGCAGATACGTAGTTGATATGTTCTGGATCTAGAATGGGACAGATAGGCAACTTACACCATTCCTCTCACTTCTTAAATCTTTTGATTCTAACCTCTCTTTCACCATGGAAAAGGAAACTAACAGTTCTATCAACTTCCTTGACCTTTGTATTTTTCGCAAAGCTACCTCTACAGATAACATTATCCCCCTTAAGTCTTTTCACCCTATGTCTATCTATTCCTAGGCCAAAAAACAATTTTTCAAAGGAATTGCCCACTATTAAGACCATCTCCATGAATAATTAAATTTTGGGAAACTTTGGTGGATAAAATTCATCGCAAAAAAACAACTAGTGAAATACTAGTGACCCACCTAAATTTCTACTTTCTTAGTAAGGGATACCCCTATTCAATCGGAAACTTCATTAAACCGCTGGGATTTAAACCAGCTTATTACAACATCCGTTCACTAGGGATGTCAACTTTTCTCGAAGTATCGATACTTTTTGGTTTCGATACTTTTGAAAGTATCGAAGAAAAGTATCGATACTTATTGGTAACGAAAATTCACATTGACGCCATCTGTTAATGTATTTTCAAATTATTTTTTACTCGTTACAGTAATCTTCCAGTATATTATCGGCACAATGATTCTGATGTTACTACTTGGGAGTAACATTTTGAGAATGAAAAATATCGTGGTAATTCCTAAATAATAAAATTAATAATTGTAAAATTACTGATTGAGTAAATTAAAGAATCGACTTCGAAGTATCGAAACTTGTAATTTATCAACTTTTTATACTTTGATTGCGACGAATTGATAAAATCGGAAAATATAGGGAATATAACTTTCTTCATAATTAATATTTCTGCGAATGAGTAATAAACTATTTTGGAATATAGCATAAAAAGCATAATTTTGGTATTAATTTCCAAATGTTTCAAGCTTACCTCGTGCATTGCGTTTAACGGATCTTACTCATTCGTTCGTTCTCGGCATTGCATCAATCAAAATGTATTCAATCATATTAAATCTCAAACGGATCACACATGTCTTCCCACACAATTCGCTGATTTCAACAACTTAATTTAGTCGTCGTGTTTGTTCATGTTAAGTTTGATTAGAACACTTGGTTATTTGTTTGTTTTAACGTGTGAGTCGTACGTTCAAGCGGGCCCAAACGTGCCCCAACACCTAAATTTATTGTATTTAAAAAGTTCGTTATACGATTATATTTCTTCTGGTTGTTTTTTCCTTGATAACTGTCATTGAAACAACTAATGAAAACTGAAAGAATTCTCAATCATCTACGTTATTCGGCCAATTTATTGACTACGAAGAATTGAAAGAAATAACAAAATTTATACAATATCACAGAAAAAAAACATAAGTATAAGTATAAAACAAAAGGTATAAGTATAAAACATAAGTATATGGTCGTTATCTTATTGTTAGTTTAAACAAAATAGGCGCAACGTATTTTAAATGTCTACCTATGTTGATTTAAAAATGTTCGTTATCCGATCACATTTCTCCCTGTTGTTGTTTGATAAATATTAAGGCGCATGCAGCTATGATATTTGTGTATATTTGGTTGTCTAGGTTAAATTTCATTTTACACAGAATTTCTTATAATAAAGGCATCTATAGCCATTCCCTATATGGTCATGCCCTTCAAAATGGAATTGTTGTAATAACTGGAATAGCAGAGCCGTGTAATGTTGATATTATGGCTAACATTAGGGTTCAAAAATTGTGTATGTGTGTGTACGTTTGTGTACGTTTTTTCGTTGTGTTGGTGCCTGGATTGTGGCGGTGCCTACAGGAAGAAGAAAGTACTACGGTCCACAAACTCACGAATCCGTCAAGATCAAGCATTGCCGGAATTTTCAAGAGTGGTATTGACGGTATTGACATTGAAGAAGGGTGAACATCAACTGTCCAATATCATCTGTGCTGTGAACTGTAAACCGACGCATGTAAAAGACACATCTGAATCGTGTGAGCGGTGCCTTCCGTGATATAGCATTTGATCTAATGTAAGGGCAATTCAATTCATGTGAAAACAAAAATTGATGTAAACGAAGTGTACACAATTACAAAAATAACAACGTTACCGTACGCATTTGAGCCGAAATTTTAAATGTACAATATAAATGTATCTAATTTGTAGCCGTTTTTGAATATTTCACATTTGAAAATTTTCATCTAATCGTTGCGCACAGTGTCCAATTTTACGGTTTTTCCGCGCCGGAAATACATACTTAAGTAATTAATAACTTAAGCAACTTGAAATGAACAAATAACTAATAGGATTAATTTATATATGAAAAATCCGTCAAAACGGAGACTTGAACTTTTGACGCGAGAAATCGACAACATTGCAGAGTCTCTGACGTAGCGTGTTTTACGTGATTTATCAACTACTTATAAATCTGCCTGCGTGTAACAGTACAAATATAAAATTTAATTTGAAAATGTATTATCTTATTAGTTTTCTTATGTTAGACATATTTCGTTACATGTTTGTACAAATTTCCAGATTCCTTGGATTATGTAGTTTGAAAAAAAAATAGCGATATATCTGTTTCCATGACGTAAAATATAAGTTGTAACCCAACCGTACTCTGACAGAAGCAATATAAATTTTCCCATTGGGTTTCTAGAACACAGTCGTGGTGTGCATACATCTACGGCTGCTTCATTTCCCTATGCGATGCCATGACTAAAACTGTAATTTTTAAAAACTGTAAAATTTACTCTGGTAGCGGATGGCTCAACTATTTAAGCCAATTTTTCGGATGATGACCCATTTTCCTACCCAAAAGAGTGGGGAGAGGGTAATAAAACCCGATTTGACAGCTTGCTTACGAGATCTAGAGCCTTAAGTAGAAAATTCCATTTCGTAATATTGAGATGTATTTATGTGAAAGTAGTAATGAAATAATTAATAACAATTTTAGAATACATAGAATTTTGAAAGAATCGATACTTCACCAGTAAGCATCGACTGATTTCATTACAAATGTATTGATCGAATTATAATTTGTCTATTTGATGGTATATTATTGCATGGTATAAAGTATTTAATGATTGAATTTCCATTTTTTCAAAATAACCAACGCTGCACCAGGGACGAATCGGTCGCTCAGAGTACGTTTACCATCATAAATGGTGGTTGTGACTAACAGATGGCCTCAGTGTAGGAGCATGTCAAATAGTATCGAAAATGACTAATTCGATACTATCGATAAGTAACGAAAATTGAAGTATCGATAAAAGTTGATAAGTATCGACACGTCGTATCGATACTTATCGACCCGTTCCCGTTCCCAACGCGTCATTACGAACAATACAATCAAAGCACCCACTGATCATTTACTTACCTCGGGGGTGTACGAACTTATGTGCAACAATTCTGACGCTACTTATATCGGCCAAACAAGACGGAACATGCTTAACGCATGTCAAAGAAATTGAAGTGGGTTTACACAACAATCGGCAATGGCTAAACATGCGGTTAGCAACGGTTATCACTGTTCTATCGCTAATCTGAAGTTTTTTTAGGGTGTAAGGTGTAAATAAACTCAACATGCTGGAAAACAATTACATCAAGCGCGCCTATCACAAAAATATCCGCCTTATAAATGATCATCTGGATATATTAACGCCAACGCCATGCCATCCAAAAAAATGTTTTTTAGTACCTTAAGCGAAACGTATGTTGTACAAATTGTAATAAAGACGTAAAACATACATTTGCCATATTCCAATCACCAACATATTTATTTTTCGTGTAAATAACCAATTCAAAGGGTAGTGGTGAAAAATTTGAATATACTATTGGTATTTAACTGGTCCTTCAACCTGGCTAGAAGTTTTTATTTATTTTTATATACATGATAATGTGATGTTGTTGTTATTGTTGGTCCTTGTGTGGTATTGTTGTGTTGATTCCTTGTTGAGTGTTGTCATTGATTGCCTCGTGGTTTCCTTTTTGCTTGATGTGACTGTAGTGGGATGCGCATAAGTGATAAAGCGTCCCATGAAATATGCTAAAAATTGTGCCCAAAGGGACCCCCATCAACGTGAGTCTAAACCTGTGGTCTAAACCTGAGAGCGACCCGCCAAGTGTGCGACCCGGCTACTCACACTACATTTTTACTCGTCCGCTGATGAAAAAGGTTGCTCACCACTGATACAAATGGTTAAAATTGGTAAATGTTACGTTGGTGCCACCTATCAACTATTAGTCAAACTTTCGTAAAATCAGGTGTCTTTCATTTGATAAATATAAAAATGCTTTTATTTAAATTATTAAAATACGTTATATAGTTAATGAATGAATTAAATGTCTTATTAAGCTTTTAAACCTTTAAAATGTAACGATTTAAAATTCAAATACTTTTATTACTTATTTTTCAACACACCCTTAGAAAATTTTAGTTTTCTAGCTAATCTGGGTTGATTTTGAAATGTTTCTTATATTAGCCTGAAAGAGAAGGAAGTGCTGCTTCTAACGATTTTAGAATCTACTTGGTGAGATTAATAATAAAGGAGTCTCACCCATTTAAATAAGAAATATAAATAAATCGAGATTCCTTTGACAACAAACTATATGAAATAACTATTACTGCACCTATTCGAATACAGGTGTCGCTTCTGAAATATTCTTGGACATCCATAAATATCAGCCCAGAATATCAGTCTGTCAAAACAAGATCTTTCACGAGCACGTAAACAGCATTTTTCATCAAAGACAATCACCGTCCTACAACTTGAAATAAATCCCTAACGATGACTTTAATTGAACAAATCGACAAATTAGCCGAAGATTTGGAGAAACAAGAACTAGAGGTAAACAAAATATAACCTAACTTTCCGGCGACATTCGTTGCAAATATTTGTCTTTACTAACATATTTGTAACAGGCTGCAAATGGTGCTTCTCCTCAAATCTATGAAAAACTACTAGCAATTTACTTATATCAAAATGATTTGTAAGTATATAATATTCCTTATCTCACAATCACTTCAATTTATTGTGGTTCTTACAATCAGATGTAATGCGAAATACCTATGGAAACGAATCCCTGCAAGTGCAAAAGCATCTACACCTGAACTGGGACAAATATGGGCTGTAGGCCAGTATATGTGGAAGAGGGAATTCTCTCTGGTCTACAACGCATTGAACGCTGTAGCTTGGTCTGATACTGTAGCCGATATTATGAAATTGGTGCAGGACAAGGTACGATTAAGAGCGGTGGGCCTCATATCTCATGCATATTCGTCGATTACTTTGGATACTGTGGCACTGATGACTGGACTCACCCCCGATGTGGCTGCGTCTGCGTGTAAGGATAAAGGCTGGGAGGTGGATAGTTCCACGAGAATTGTACATCCTGTTATGGGTACTAAGAACCTGCCTAGTGGACATATTTCTAGTGAGGATCAATTGTATAAGCTCACAGATTTTGTTTCATTTCTGGAGAATTAGTTGTAAATTTAGGCAACACCACACAGGTACTGAATGGATTTATTTATTGTAGGAAGTTTTGATAACAATTAAATATATTAATTTGCTTTTATTTGATTACCTACATTGTATATAAGTACATAGTAAAAATTGATGGGGTTCTGTGATAACCTTTTCTCAATTTTTCATCAGCTGCATTTCTTATATATCATCAGTGATTGTGAATTTTTCTGAGGTCGAGGATCAAAACTTCTCCACCGTTTGAGAACGTGCTTCAAATCAGCCCGTAGTACAGCTCTTTCAACGTAATTACCACAGACAAATGCTTGCGTGGCTCATGTAATCTGCTAGATTATCTAGGGAATCCTAGAGCAAGTGGCCCTTCGAGTAAGTTGAGAGACGATATTTGTCGCATGATGTTTATATTTTCTTTAGGTATATTTCGTTCCCCCCCCCCAGGAACTACCAGTTATGGGACATTGAAGGATTTGTGTCCACTATACTAGGTAGTCTGTGCTCAGTCGTATGTCAATTTACTCCTTATGTTTGTCTTGCAATAGTTTCGCACATGCTGCCCATTTTCCTACGTCAGCTATCATTTTGCCTATTACATTCGTCGCGCTGATTGGTGAACCCGTTCTTGCCGTGTCTCTGGACCTATACCTGTGTACTCTGCCGTATCCTTCTCCCCGCAGAACGCACACTCACTCGTGGCCCTCTTTCCAACCCTGCAGAGATAGTCTCCGAAGTTAGCATGCCCTATCAAGAATTGTGTGAACCACAAATTTACCTCTCCATAAGGTTGTCCTATCCACATTTTTAGGTCTGGTATTAGCCTTTTCGTCCACTTACCCCAGATAGCATCCGTCCAGCTCTTCCTAAGTATTCAGTTTCTACTTGCTTCGGGTATACAGATCCTTCCTTTCATTGCTTTATCGAGCTGTTGCTTCTTTTTTTTTTTGAAAGGCTCTGTGCACCACGCTATCGACATGTAATTATTACATATATTCTTAAGGTTTTATATGCCAGCACCGACAAAAACATACTAAAATCAGGACTGTAATGAGATAAGCATGAGGATTGACAAAATTAAAACTGAGGATAAACGGGAAAAATAAAAAAGGAAACCACGTGCCGGCGATCTGCTTTATGCAAGATAGTGATTTTCTTCGTCTCTTACAATTAGAAGTAAAACTTCTATTCACGGAAGACAACAAGAACAACGTGGAGATGCGCTGAAAAAATAAAATACATGCAACAATCTAATAGGTGTGGGAAGAAGAAGAGATACCAATGGAATAGACCTAAGGAAAAATAATAACACTCTATGAAAATGTGATGCGAAAAATCGAAGTATAACCTTATTTAACACTCTGTATAAGATGCTAACATTAATTCAAAAGAAACTAGTCATATCTAAAAATCGCCGATTATCAGTGAGGCTTTATACAAGGTAGATCAACAATAGACACGATACGCAAATTAAAACATAATTCAAAAAGTGAATGACTATCGAGTAATTCACAAACTGCAAGCACCTCAAATGCTAAAACGAATTCGATCGACCATAAGACAAACTCCTAATACTGAAACAAGTCTCGGAATAAGTAAAGGAGGTACACTATCCGCAACACAATTTATAACAATGCTGAGCATAAAAATAACCGGAACAATAAGTACTAGACAGGCGCACATAATAGCACATGCTGATGACGTTGTAGTAATAAGAATGCATAAACACAAGCTAGAATAAAATTGTTGAAAAATTAGAAATGAAAAGTATAATGATAGGGCTGAAAATAAATTAATAAAAACAAACATAATGATTACCAGAGGCAAAAACAGAACGGAACTAAAAAGTTGAATGAAGGAAGAACCAAGCAGAACTTTAAGAACAATTCAACAACGTGAACACACAAGAAAATATTTAAAAAATAAAATATTGAAGACGCTTCTTGTTAGGTCGCACATGCGCCAGGGCGAGTATCGTCTCTCGCATAAACATGCCCTTCGTGTGCCACAAATCATGTTTTGCCAACTACCGATAACAGTCTCCATCAATACTCATCTTTTTTTATTATAGGAAGGTTGGCATACCCACATCTTTTGAAGCAGTCCTTTGTCAGGCATCATCATGAGATGACCGTGCCACGAAAACTATTTTCCGTCTAGGTTCTGTGTTATTGTTGCATCGATGATCGTTTTGTTCTTACTGTTTCGTTTACACCGGCACCTTCACAAAATTATTATTTCCTCGGCTTGCAATTTGTTGACCATACTTTGGTCAACATCTGGCAGGTCACAGTTTCATTCAATTCGATATCGGATATTTTAGATACTCTCCTGGTAAGACCAATCAAAAGGTTTTGACTGTGAAATGTGGACGCCAACACAAGAACAACTAAACAATCTGGACATATACCAACGAAGGATTCTCAGAGGAATATTAGGCCCGATACTAGGGGATGGAATGTGGAGGAGGCGCAGGTCACCCCATAGAATGCTAATGGCCAAGATGCAGGGCTCCAGAAATAGAGGACGTCTAAGAAAAGGTGGGAGAATGAAGTGCGCCAGAATGCAAGGCAACTCCTACCCTAACAAGGGTTAGGGAGAAATTGTGGGAAGCCAAGGCTCATTAACGTAAGTTAGAAAAAAAGAATTATCATTTGCAAATGTGAGTTGTTTATGTCGAGAGAGAATAATTAGAAGCGACAATGGGATGTACAAACGGTGGATGCAAGAAATGGGAAGTGTGATGGGATAGAATGAAAGTGGAACGAAAAAAATCTGAAAAGTAAATGTGATAGATTTGGTCAATTGAAGACTTAATGAGCCTGGAATCGTCAAGGAGAAGCAAAGATGGACAGCGAGGCAAGATAACAATGTTGTGTGTCCATTTGTTCTTTGATATTTTGTTGGTTTTGAATGTATAATATTGTGACTTGTGCGAATGTTATCTCTTGGTGTGCTTCAAATTAGGGTTTTTAAACATTTCAAGGAATAGTTGTCGTCTTGTATGTTATGTATTTCAAGTTAAGGTTTTGATTCTTATTGTAATGTTAGGGAAAGTTAAAAGGTTAAAACCTTTTGGCTCTCAATGTTGCAGAAATTCAGACAATTGCTAGTTTCCTAAAATACGCTTGTACTTCAATTAGTTATCTCTTGCACCTATCTTTGTATACCTAAGGTACTTTTTACTATAACCCGCACACAAAACTCAGATATCTTCATATGATAGTTATTTTCAACCCCATGCTTTGTAAAGAGTATGGATATTTAAGTTTCTTTTTGGAGTTTTTAGTTTAATAAAATCAGTCTTGTAGACACTTGGTAGACACTGTTTGGGCAGAGTTTCAATACTCGATTTACCTCCCACGATTTAGTGTTGCGTTTCTAAGTTGAAAGACTTAGAAATAATTCATACATAGCATCCGGACTCCGATCCACAATAATAAAATTATTAACCGTCTGTGACGGCTGATTTTCCAAAATGTAAATTCCCATTGCTGTGAACGGCGAGGCAAGTTTTTGAGCCTTTTTTTATATTTGTCGCCAAATTATCAACGTTTAGACTGGCGTGAAAGAACTTTTGAACTGTTCAGTCTACAGCACATGTTTTTCACGTTTTTTGTAAGCCCTGAGTCGTCAAGTGGGTAGTAAAGAGAACATAGAGGCACAAGACGCTCTTGGGGTAGGTTTATGTGGATGCATGAAGCGTTTGGCGCCTTGAGAGTCTGGAAAATATCGGCACATGCGTGCCCAGCTGCATGTGTACGAGCAGAGGGGCACCCTGTGGGCAGGAGAGAGTGAGACAGGCAGGCGGTGTGCCCGGCTTGGTATACCGCTGTTAGAGGGTGTTATCGGCCTTCTCCCGCTTAGAGAAATAGGCGGAGGTGGGAAGAAGGGCAGTTGGTTCGCAAGAATTTTGTCAAATAAAGTTTAGTCACATTTTTACTCCCGAAACATCTAGTTCTCTCTTTAACATTTACAACAATTTGCATCGGACGGGTAGTCCACGAATCCTGCTAAAAATAAATGATTCGCGTTAATTCGCGGGTTGATGTTGCTGTTCGCAACACCCATAATCTTTAATAAAATATTACAACAGACCGCAAACTAACCGTTGTAAAATCTAAACCGTTGGAAAATCATCTCTCACAATTCAAATAAGTGCTATCCGATAAGAGCGTTAAAAAAAGTTAACGCTTACTCGTGCCATAAATATAGTTTATTTTTTTAGTTATTAAGTCAATAATCTAATGATATAATTACAAATATAAAAGGAGGTGGGTCGGTGGCGGTGGTTGAAGAGATGTGGGAGAGGGCGAGAAGTCGAGGATCGGGTGAAATAGGGGCGGATAATGGGCAGTACCTACAACCCAGGGTATGAAAGGGTACTTGCTTTCGGGAGGAGGCCCTGGTACTTTGGGGATAGGGACAGGAACGGAAGTGAGAAGGCATTGCTGACAAGGGCTAGGTGTGGCTCGGAAAAGCGAGGCAGTAAGGTCTGGATGTTATAAGTTATTGATTGTGTTAAGTTGTTATCATAAAATTAGAAATATTATAACTCATATTTGTACAATCGCTGCTTCTTTCTAAATAGTTCACCCAAGTGATTTATCTCCGGAATATCTACTTTAAAAGTGATCAGACCCTCCAGGATTAAATTCAAAATCTGCTTCACCAATAATCCAATGCCGTCGAACAACGGTTTCAACGTGTGGTTTAGAAGTGTTTCAATAAAGTCATCTATTTGTTTACTTACAATACGTGACATTCGCTCGCCGACGGTTAATCCTCTAACGACAAACTAAACAATAAACACAAATAATCAAATGTATAACAATGTGCAAGATTTATTTTTCTACATACTTGGGAATCTATTTTTGGTTGTATTTGAACATCATCGATTTTGAATTCAAGGATTTTAATACGAATGTGTCCAAATATATCCAATTCAAACGTAAAGCTAAAATAGTAAAGTATTTTAATAACAATAATTCATTAATCTTTATGATTTAATACTCTATATCTCCGTCGCCCTTTACATGAACCAATTTAGCAAGGTAAGTCTGAATCCCATACAGTAAAATTGCTCGTATGCCACGAAACTTCAGATTATATGTAAGTTGAAGTTGCCAGGAACCCGGTTCATCCAGACTCAAGTGGGTAAAATCAAAATTCGTAATTCCAGTAACGTTTATATCTTCAGCCCTGTATTTACCACTACAAATGTTTACAGGTAAATATACACACAAATGCAAGAAAATAGTTACTGCTTAAGACTAGGCGTTACTAAAATATGAAATTCAATAATAGAATGCTGATTCTTGTTGTGATTACGTGTAGTTTGCTAAGGCAGACCCATTTATGCTTATTGCTAGTGAAGTCGTCGAGAAATGTAACGTGCAAAAAATGTAATTTCAGAAGAATTACTAGTTTTTATCTATTCTGTATTCCTAGGATTATATAGTGGCCAGTGAGGGGACAAACCACTTGTGAACTGCGATCCGATTTTATTGATTGTTATGCCTTACAAGAAAGGAGCCGTGGGTTATTTATAAACCTTACAACGTCCTTGGATGGGTAGCCACCCTCTTCCTCGACTAGCAGGAAAAGAGGTTAGAGGTTGAAACCTTTCGCTGACTTGCACGAGCAGATTATATGCTCGGAAGTTTCTGCGTCCTCGTTACGTAGCCTATACAGTTTACTGACCTCCTTTCCCATCTTTCTCAGATGGTACCTTAGGACAATGTCTTGTTATGAGTACAGTGAATGTTAGTAACTCGTTCTGGGTCTGTTCGAGTACCTTCTGGTTATCATGAGGTTTTAAAAGACGTTTTGTCGGGTTCATACCGGGAGTGTTTTCGTCTTTCCTCCTCTTCCACCACATCAATGGTGAGATCGCGAAAGTGTTGGTTCTATAAACCTGGTTCTTGTCCATATTTTGTCTAGTTTATCAGACATGTTATTGCTACAATTACAAATCATGTACCATTCTATTCAGAGAGGAAATTTGTTACAACTGGTTACAACAGTTTTTCGTTTAATTATTTTTTTTTCGTTTATTTTAAAAATATAATATATATGTGGGGTTTTTGGTCGTGTAACGATGAGTGATATTAATAAGCAAGTGTAGATAACAAAAAGTATTTATTG
>JAODAC010037811.1:0-12676 GCA_027575185.1 Mimaenictus wilsoni
AATTATGGGACCTTCAAAGGCACTGTGAGTGTCGACATGTTGTGGTATTCCTTGACCAGGCTGATAACAATTTACTGTTAGTTGGTCAGGTGTAAAATTCATAAGTTTAAAGAGTTTTTCGCATTCTCGGGGTATTTTCTCTCCTAAAGGTGCATTTCTATCGACATTATTGATGTCATATTTAAATTCGAAGCCATAATGTTTAACAAATCGATGTTTAAGTTGATTTTCATTCAAATTTGATTCATTTACTAGTTGAATCAAAAAGTTTTCTTCGTCTGGAGTCACGACATTTTCTAATATTGTCAAACCTGGAGGTTTTTCAACGTTTGTAGTCAGTTCTAAAAAAGTTGACGAAGGAAATTCTTTAGCAAAACCTAGATATAAAGGTTTGTTGTCTTGTGCTATGTTTAGGAGGCCATTACATGCTTCGTAAGCACTTGTCGAATGTTTAATATCTTTAAAAGTCATGTAGCAATACGATTTTCCCTGTAGCATATGAACATTTTCAATAGGTCCATACTGACTGAAGTTTTCTATGACTTGTTCAAGGGTTAAGCCATTAGAAAGCCCGGAATTACATATTACAAGATTCTAAAAGTATAAATAACTATTGTAGTAAACCAAAAAAGTTAGATAATAAAACAATATTTACAGTGGTTGGTTCTTGTGAGAAGTGTATTTGGGTGTCTTTTTCGATGATTGCTTGGCATCTTTGCTGCTTTTTACGACACTTTTTTAGTAAGTTTTTACTTGTCGAGTCTAAATTCGACATTTTTGAAACGTTGAAATTTTTAAGGTTATATTCATGTTATATTGCAACCAGTTGATGTTTTAAATTCTGCGCTTGCGTCCGTTGTAGGGTATCATATAATCTATGGTTGCGAAACGAAAAAGGGCTATTTTATAGCAAATTTCACTCTGAATCGATGGGTGCATGATTTACAACCCTGCACCTTCGGGAAATATGAAAATAATTGATAACTTTAAAACAAGCAATTCGATTTTCTTGCACTGTTTCTTTTGCAATTTTTTCAATGATTACACTGCTTTTCGACTTCATAGGATATACCAAAACAAGCTGCATTTAATGGAGAATCATTTTCTATATAATTGAGAATTCTATCATTTGTATATCAGAAAATATTTTAAAACAAAGTTTAAAGTTGTTTTACACAGCCTGGCAAGGTTGTTAACTGTCCATGTGTTTATGCTTCAAGAATCAACAAAATTTTGCTCATGCGCATTTGAAATTTTGAAATTGAAATTTTGACAGTTTAAGGTTATATATTTTAAATATAAAATTAATATAAAATATCATTAAAAACTAGTTTATCTTATCATCTAACACGATGTCTATCACCTTTTTTTAAATATATTTCTAGAAATATATAATTAATGCTCCAAATAATATTATGTCATATTTCCCCCATTTTATCTACGAATCCACGTATTCAAAAAAAAACCTTGAACATACAATTCACAAAACTACAAAATTTCGTAACCAACAAGCGACTGATAGTTAACAATATACCCAACATTCTCTCAATAACATACTTATTCCTAAATTATCATTACAAAGTTATAATAACCCAGTTGTTGTTCTTTGAAGTAACATTGACAACCCTTGTCTATTTTGACAAATCGTGCAGGCCGGCTGAAAATCAACACGTAGAAATTCTGTAATAGAATCGAAGGTCGAGACGCGTTCTAATCATCATTCCGCATAATGACACGACAAATTTAAGTACGTTACGTCCAAGACCGTGAGGACGATTTCATTATCTCGTTATCAACCTCGAAAAGGCAGCACATAAGTTGCTCTAGGAAAAAAGGCTACGAGCGCATACAGGTTTCGTATGATCAATAAGTACACAACGCACTTCACAAGCGAACGGACGTAGCAATTCGCTACGCAAAGTGCACATCGATATATTCGGAACGTTCAGTGTTTGTGGTTTTTAAGCAGTTCGTGTAGCCATGAATAAGTCCACGGAGTTGCGGAGGCGAAAGGTATTTCAATGATTATTGCACGAGTACCATAAGTACAATTATGTTATTTTGACGCGATTATTGATAGATTGTGTGTATACAATCAGTCGTACAACTGTTTGGTTTTTTCTGTTATCATATCAATCAGCTCGTAGACATTTATCATCTATATGCGTTGCACTGTAAGTTAGTTTAATTTCTTGATTATTTTAAGTGATTATTGTACTAACACGCGTGGGTTTTCTGTTTTAATTTGCAAGATTTTATTTACATTGCATGTTATTATACTATGTAATATCTTTATTGTTTTAATTTTACTATATTTTATATTGTTAAACAGTTGGATATGCAAATATTTGGGGTTTTGTATTTTAAAGTAGGTTATGAAAATCGAATTTATACATTTTTTTTAAATGGAACCTAAATATTATTCAACAATCTATGAGTTCTTCTTACCAATAGTGTTAGCCTCCAATGACTAATTACAATGACAAAGAATTTATATATATATATATATATATAAAGTATCCATACTTGAAATCTCGAACATAAATATCAAAAATAGCGAACTGACATATCGATAGCCGAACTTTTCTTTAATACCACTAAACATAATTAACCGTTAAACAAATCGTATCCTAATTTTCTTGACGTAAATTTTTACCTAATTCCTGCAACCTAACTTAATATAGTATTTATTACAATTCTATATTCGCACATTGGTTTGCCTTTTTGTTCAGTTCACTTCTACTAGGTATTCTAAAACTATCTTATCAGTAATGCTACATTTTTGCTTTCAGCAAGCCGATAAAGATAATGGCAAGGGGCCGCAACGCAACAAGACAAAATCGAAAAAGCGCAATATCGAAGCGACAGGCATCTATAAATCGTTGATATGCTTGTTGATCAGCGGCTCGCTGCTGCTGTTCGTAATATTTTTATATACAGACAACGACATTCCATGGCACGTGAGCAATCGCATCGTTGACAATGTGGCGAAGTCGATGGGGAAGCACTATCCGGTCTACGCGGTGGTTTTGGACGCCGGCAGCACCGGCTCGCGAGTGTTGGCATTTTCATTCCATCGGGCGATACTCAACGGGGATTTGATTTTGGACAAGGAGCTCTTTGAGTATACCAAGCCGGGGTTGTCTGCGTTCGCAGATGAACCTAAGAAGGCTGCTGAAAGTATTAATAACCTTATTGAAAAGGCGAAGAATGAGATTCCCGAGGAGCACTGGAAGGATACGGTGTTGATTTTGAAGGCGACGGCAGGATTACGATTGCTGCCTGCAGCTAAAGCAGAGAAATTGTTGGAGACCATCAGAGATTTGTTCAAGAAGGTGCCATTCCAAACCAGGGAGGATTCAGTTGAGATTATGGATGGTACTGATGAGGGAATCTTCTCATGGTTTACTGTCAACTATCTTTTACGTAAGTTTGTAGAGCTATTAATTTTAGTAAGCAGCCAATAAAACATATATACTAGCTCTATATGCATTGTTGCTACATTTAACCATTTTTACTGTAGGTACCCTACAGTTACCCAAAAAAAACGAAAAATGCTAATTACCATTTTTATATTACTTTAATTTAGATAACAGCAAAGCAGCCAAAACAGTCGCTGCCCTAGATCTCGGTGGAGGTTCCACACAAGTCACATTCGCTCCACAAACACCAGCGACCCTCAAGCAACGCGAGTTTATCCACGATGCTCTCCTCGGTCAGGGTAAAACACCTGTTTTCACAAACAGTTATCTAGGATTAGGCTTAATGGCCGCCCGGAAAGAAATCCTTACCTATGACAACCCTAAAACGAAAGAAATCACTAGCATCTGCGTGAATCCAGTCATCAAGAACCGCAAATGGCACTACGGCGGCAATGACTATTTGGTAAACGGTCCCCAGGTGAACTACCCGACAAAAACCTATCCGAATACGGCGATTAGTCAACAAGAAAACGTCCCAATTGTGGATATTGAGAAGTGTAACGATGTAGTCCGCAAGTATGTCAAGTCCAAGGCTGCTCCCTTGGAGGAATTGTCCAACAAGAGGATCTTCGCGTTTAGTTATTACTTTGATCGAGCTTCAGAGTGTGGTTTGATTGATGAAACACGAGGAGGTGCTGTTACTATCGAAAGATTGAGACAAGCTCAACATACTGGTATGTTTAATTTGATTGGCTTTTTTTGTCAAGAGCAGAAGTAATTCGTATTTTTGTTTAGTTTGTGAAGATCCTAATACTGAACAACCGTTCATGTGCTTGGATATGACGTTTATTGTCACTCTCCTTGAGGATGGACTTGGTTTGGATAATTCTACGACTATAAATGTAAGTTTACGACTTTTTTAAAGTACTTTTAACATAAATATGGTGAAGTTAACCTTATTAAATTTTAAGGGTACGCGTAAAACTACTTGAAGGTTATATTTTTATGATCAAGTCAAATTAACGTTTAAAATTTAGGTTAGAAAAACGCAATCTTTGAAGGTTAGGCATAAATTTACCCTAAACCTTAGTTTAACCTTAAAATATGATTGTATGTCATTTGCGTTGCCTATAATAATAATAATATACATTTATTGCAAGAAAGCAACAGGCTATCGACCGGATAGTCTTTCGGCCCATGAAATAAAAATATGATTGGTAGAGATATATAACATAAAAATGTAAAAGTGAATGAGAAAAAAAAAGAATTACAGTATGTTCTGAATTAGTTCATCATACAGAGACATTTGATTATCAGTTTGAATAATTTGAAGAATTTGTTTCTTTCGCTGTTCTTGCTTGTAGGTTGAAGTTTGACTTGCTGTCAATCATAACAGCCAAATATTTTACATTGCTCGTTGCCTATATTTAATTATTATTCACAATAACTCAATATATCGAACAAAAATTTACAGCTTTACAAGAAAATCGACGGGCACGAAATCAGTTGGGCGTTGGGAGCTGCATACAATTTATTACATCAACAATCCACCCAGGGCTGAAATTAACCACAAATGCAACGACCACAAGTGCCTTCAACATTTTGCTGAGTGGGTCTACGCCTAATTGTAACGAAATGAACATTGTAATTTCTTGCGTGCAAACAAAACCAACATGGGATTGTCAATGTAAATTAATGGTCACACAAATTATTGACACAAATTGTTAACTCTTTATTATAGTTTTTATTAATTAATTTTTAACAAAAAATGAAACCAAAAACCACAACACGACGTACGCTGAGACAAGAAAGAAATTAAACACACGGCTGTACGATTGGTAAGCACATGTTATAGTATGCTTTCTTATCCCAAAAACTCATATTCTTCCACGTACACCAGCCTTTCGTCAGGATGGTTTTCAAATCATCAACACCAGTATAATGAGGATCCAGTATCAAGAATTTGATATCGCTCGTGTCACGGTTGTAATCCACCCCGAGGATTGTGTGAGCCAAAACACCACCACCTAGCGGAAGAAACATAAAGTGTGTGTTTGGTTGCATACGTTTTTGGAGATTTTCGTACGCTTGGTTGTAAATATTACAAAAATTAGCTTACCTATCATAACCGGTGATCCATACGTTTTAAAATGATAAACTAGATCTGGGCCAGTTTCGGCCAACTCTGCTCCTGAACTAACGTTCAGAATCCTGCAACTAGTCCCGAGTAGGGATTCAAGGACGAAGTTCACCTCAGTGGAGCCAATCCATTGACGAGAACCGACGAACGCCGCTGGTTTATCGCCGATGTCGTAAAGGCATTCCTGGATCTGTTTGAATGAAGGTACGGATTTTTCCGTATATCCTTGCAGGAGTAGCCACGATGCGAGCGTCTGAAGCGAACGATAGGCACATCCCCAACCGTCGTCGTCCAAACCATCCTGTTTGTAGTGATAGTAGAGATAGTTGCCTTCAACTAGGGCTATTTCACCACCTTGAATTAAAACGTTTGATTAACATAATTAAAACAATCCGAATTGATAAGTGGTTTAGGATATTGTAGGATTTATTATGGGTCGATTGGTTATTTTAATGGAATTGGAGGTTATTTAGTCGGTTAGAAGGATGTGCTTGCTTTTATTATAGGTTTTGTACCTCCAGTTGGCGGACGCATTTCTTTGTGTGGATTTCGTAGACGGAATTGCCCATTTACAGCTTGGTGTGCTTTAAAGTTGTACACGTTGCCTCGTTTGAATATTGGTCGGTTTACAGGCAAGAGGAAGTTTTTATGCAGGAGTACTCTTACATTTTCTAAAAAAATATGAAAAAAAAGAAAATTAGTGCTAAACCACTAAATTATGAACTAACCGACGATTGTTTTTCATCGCTATAGTTGATAACCGAAGTTTATATAGTAATGACATAACCTAATTTGTTGAAAGTTTCATAACCCCTACAATGTGCTTTTATCGTCGCATTGCGTTCTATCAAAAACCTCGATCTAGTGAGAGTTGTCAAATGTAGAATGTGTTTGATTCTATATCTCCGACTAAAGATATTAAACAAAAGTTGTTAGAAAAGAGCTATAATTGTGTTAAAATTTTGGACTATAGTTTTTAACGAAAACCGAAGACGATATACATCTTAACATAACCCCTAATTTTTTAAACGCTCTTTTAGAAACCACCGCGAAGAATACTATTAGACTACAGTTTCTAGTGATACTTGCTGAAAGTTAAAATGAGTATGTTTGGTTGCATATCTTCTAATCGGGCTAATAAAACAAAAGTTGATGACAATTATTGTTAAAATTTTGGACAGTTGTTGACGTTACCCGAAATTTAAATAAGATATGGGCATAACCTATCTTTCTAAACACGACATAACCTCATATAACGTACTTATTTAGAAACCAAAGCAACTAGTGAGAGATATATGTATGTTTGGTTGCATATCTTCAAACTGGCAATAGTTGTTACCAATAGTTATTATTGCTTTAAACGTTAGTGGTGTGTATGCATTCTTAACATAAAATAGTGCAAATTGAAAAAAATACCTTCATCTTCATACGTCTTATTCATAACCCTAGTAATAAAATGTCCACATTTGCTGGGAAAGAAGTGCAACAATTCCGGCTCGAATTTATCCGGTAAGTTGTTATCATTATCAGTCATAACATCCATTATATAATTCCCAATCAGCTTCAAATTTCTGCATGCACTTTCCACCAAAATCGTATACAACTTATTCAAAGTTGTTTCCCTGTGCACAAGCGAAATCGCATCGATTTTGAGTACAATACTCAACATTCTAATATCCTCTGAAATAATAAACTTTAAAAAATGTCGAAATGTTTCAAAGAATATCCATTACTTTGTTCTATTTGAATAATAGGAGCATGTGCATTAGCATTATCACTTTTCTCACATGTCGCCTTCTTTAACATGTTGAAAGGAAGGACTTCTAATTCCGCCATTTCTTTGATTCTGGAATAATCCTGCTCGCCCTGCGAGAAACGTTTCTCCAACTTCCCCAATGAAATATGTTCAGATAATTCCATGGAACCAACTATTGAATTCTCACTTAAAATATACATGCTGTATTTCTCATTCTGGAATGCTAGTTTGCCACTGCTAATCTGCTTTCTGATGACTAATAACTCTTCGTTGACGCTCTCAACATCAATTTCAGAAGTTAATAAAATCGGCGCTTGTAGGCGAATGTGAATAAAGTCTGAATAGATTGCACTGTCACTGACGATGGTCATCTCGGCCGATTCTAGTTTATTGTTGATAACATGATAGGCTGTGATCATGTTCGGCTCGGGGATAGAGATGAAAATCGGATTATCTGTTACATCGACATCCATTAGGATCTTGTTGACTTCCTCTTTGTCGATAGCTCCCATCTGGTAAGCCCCACACATGTCTATATTCGAAGGAAAGAGTAGATCTGCGTAGGAATAGTCATCATTGCTGAAGAGACCAAGAACATATTGTTTGTCCTTGTGGAGGAGCCCATATAAGGCCCCACTTTGGTCTTGTTTGCATATTTTTAACCTCTGAAAACAAATTAAATGTCTTCTTAAGTTTTCTGCGATTTAATAAAGAAAAAGGCGGAAAACTTACATCGACGGTTGATTGTGATATATGTATGACTGGCTTCATCGTGGATTTCGTCCTAGATTTATCGACACGTATGTTTGTTGCATGAATGCATGAAATTTGGAATGATTTGGAAAGTTTGGTGACCTTGTATGACAAGAATATAACGTCAACATTACTTCAGTTGGGTACAATTTTTGTAGATGGCGTAACCAACCCTAAAAATCCATTAGCGAATAAATACACGGACCAATTTTAACTTGAGTCATTGCAAATTATGAAAAAATACAAACATACAGACGTTGTTGTTACCAGATTGACCGTAATTTATTTAGTACCTTATGTTTTTATGAATAATCCTACTGCATATTGTGTACAATTCTTGTTTTTTTAAACAATTGGCAACACTGTATTTAAATCTGGGGAATTACAAATTTGTGTAACTGTCATTCTGCTTTTGTTTCCCGCGAAATGTGTTGCAATAAGACCTAAACGTACAAATTTCTTGTTAAAACATGAATAAACCAATAATATTACTATTCCTTTGTGTCTTCAGTAACGTTTTGGGGCTTAGTTTAAAGGAACTTGACGAAATCTTCGGCGATGTTGAATGTATTGAAGGTTCGTAATTTCGTAACGATTTTGAGGTTATTTCGGCCTCGTATGTGCATCTGTAGAAGTATCGTGTATATATTTCAGCCGTGTGTAATGGGAAATCTAATGTTACAGGCGAGTTTATGCTGCAAAACATCGACAATTTACAGCAAATCCAGAAACCAAGCAATGTGCTCCTCGTAAAAACACAGGATATTCATTTGGGTAAGTCACCAACTTTTTAACCTATAAATTTAAAGGTTATTAACCTTACACAATGTTTGTATATAGTTTGGAATATACCGAGTTTGGCATAATTTCAATTGTTTAAAACTTATGAAAATGCTTTGTTTGCATGATTAAAAAAATCATTTTTTATATAGTCAAAAGTTTTGTTATATTTATTTTTGAGAGGCACTTACCTGGTATGGCCTTCATTTCTAAAATTTAAAAAAATGTGTATTAAAAAAACAAATACTTTCTAATTAGGGAGAGCTAGGATGGCGTGCGCGGGGATGGAACGGAATTGGGGTAAAATTTGGGGGAACAATGGGGATGTGGTATTAAAGTTGTGGAATGTGTGTGTGAAGCAGCGGTTGTTTTATGGAGTGGAGGTGTGGAGACTAAGTGAGTGGGAGTCCTTGAGAAAAAGCGGGCGTGGTTTATTAAGGACCTCCTAGGGCTGGAAAGAACAGGTATATTCTGCAAGAGACCGGGAGAATGTATGAAATGGGAATCGGTAAGCAAGGGAAGACTAGGTATGATGATAGAGTGAGTAGAATGAAGCATGGAAAAGCGGTGAAAGCAGTATGGGAGTGGTGTTCAAAAAATGAGGCGAGTGAATGAAGAATGAGTAGATGGAAGGCTTATGAGGCTGTTGTTTTGTCAGAGACGATAGTCAGGGAAATGCTAAAGAGAGAGGGAGTGCTAGAAGAGGTAGTACGGGTAACAGGCCGGGCGGTTGAGGAACAGAAGCGACAGGAAAGCATTCGGAACAGTACTTACAACCCAACATACAGGCAGTTATAAACAATAATAAGAATAAGCTTGGCGAGATGTGGATCCGAATAGAAAGAAAGGAAAGTATGGATGGGGGATGAATATATGATGTGTGCACTATGTAGGGATGGGGTGGATACGTGGGAGAATATAGTGACGGAATGTATGGGTGTAAGAGATAGCTGGATAAATGGGTGTGATTCTTTGAGCATGAATGTGAGAGAATGGTTGAATGAGGGAGAATGTGGATTTGGTTAATCAATAAGGGAAAAGGGCAAAAGGAAGGAAGCAAGTTACCTTAAGTGGGTTCATTAATTAATTTAAAGTTTTTGTTACTGTTAGGCATAATTATTTTAATATGTTATTTTATTTATTATTATGTAACGTGGGATGTTTTGTAAACGAATGTGTTTTGAGGCGTGTAATGCCAGAATAGAGGCTGCTTATGTTTATATACTTTTTAATTCATTGGATATGATGAAATAATGAAAAAAGTAAATTATACTAGCGGACCCTGTATATTGTACTGATTTCTGCTTTTAACGTAGAAATTAAAACGTTTTTTATTGACTTCTTTCTTTTTATCGCGTCATAAACATTTTATGTTTATTGCTTTGTATTTGTATCATTTATTAATTTCCAAACGTGCTTTGCTTATTTACTCTTGCTTAAATATTGACATTTATAGCAAATTAAAAAAATCTTTGATATGAAATTTTTGTAATTAAAGAAAGCACGAAAGAGACATCACTGTTGACGGAAATAAAGTCCACCACCCAAGGGGATAAAAATGTACTTAACAAGATTAACGAATTGGCACAATTGAATAAAATCGAAATCGACTTCCTCCTCGTTGAGGAAACTGGTGATGCTCATGAACCAACCTTTCGCGTGCGTTTAAATCTTGGTGACGAAGTCTACCAAGCAACGGGGAGGAAGATAAAAGATGCGAAACGTAAAGCTGCTGCTAGAGCTCTTGAGAAAACGAAATATTTGCGTCCGGTGGAGAAAACACCGCAGGAAAATGAACGCAATGTGCAGAAATTAACGCCGACTGTTCATCTGAACAATATCGCCACGAAATTGGGGATGAAAGTCGAGTATTTCAATGAAGGAACTGAAAATATTTTCATTGATTATTCGGATAAATATGTATACTATTCGATGGATTCGTCAAAAAAGAAGTTGAATAAGTTTAACGAGACTACTAAAGGTTTGAAGATGAAGGTACCTGATGTTGAGAATACCCAGGGTGGTCCTTTCCGTGTGAGGGTTGATGTAGGCGATGAAAGTTTCGTTGGGACAGGATGGACGATACAATCAGCTAGACATGATGCAGCAGAGATGGCGCTGGAGAAGTTCCGAAAGATGTCGCTAAAGGACGCCGATGAGTGTATTGCAAGAGGGGAACTCTGTAACAAATTGAATCTAAAGTCCTCGGTTTCTTTACTTTATGAACTCGCCCAGAAGAACAAACAAGATTTGGATTTCGATGTTATTGAGGAATCAGGACCGGCTCATAAGAAACTCTTTAAAATCCAATGTAAATTCGGCGATTTGAAGACAGAAGGAGAAGGTTCATCGAAGAAAGAAGCCAAACGGAAGCCGTCGGAAGCTATGGTTAAACTTCTAGAGGACGTTCAACCATGGCAATTGATAAATGTTAAAAGTTCGACGAAGAGCAAGAAGAAGAAGAAGAATAAGAATAAAATTAAAAGGCTTGGTGCAGTGGAACAGGTGGCTATGAATGTTTTGGATGCATTTTCGTTAGATTTTGATACAAAGGAGCTTGTCAACGATGACTCCAATCAGAAAACTGAGAAGAAAGGACCAAGAAGTGAGTTGGAAAGCCTCGGGCAGGAAATTGGCGTCGGTGTGCGGTTTTCGTCTTATCAGGACAACGATCAACACGGCAGTTTGGTGAGTTTAGACACGGATCCTGGATATCACTGCTATGCGTCGGAGAGGTCGGCGCAGAATGCCGAAGATAATGCCGCGCTGAGTGCCCTCAGGTTTCTGAAGCATGTCGGCTTGAATAATATCATGATTCCTTTGAATGATCCCGAAGGAAAGAAAGTGTAAGTGTTGACAGGTTCGTTCAATGCATGTCCATTTTTCATGTTATCTTGTCTTCTTTTCAGTATTATATTTGATGAAGGCCTGCAAAGTCTACAATCGACTGAAACGATCGAGGTGAAGGAAAGTTAAGTTATTTTTCGATTTTGTTCTTTTATTATCATTTACGGTAATCTTAGATGGTTCCTAATTAGCGAAGGTATCAGCTTTTTAATGTAACATTGATTGCAAAGAAATGTTTGTGGGAAGAATTTTGTTTTGTGAAGAAGTGGCTTTGAATATAAAAATTGAAAAATGTAATTGTTCAGTTTTTGAAATATCCATATTTTACGAATGTTAATCCCATATAAGAGAAGGGTATTTAATGAAATATTCTACTATTAGACTTAATTCTAATTAACGCAAGTTGGTTAAGTCAACTAGACTTTCGTCGACTTAGCTTTAGTCAATCTTATCTAAGTATAAGTCAACTTGACTCATTCCAACCTTACTTATGTTCACTGTATTCAAAGTTGGAATTTCAACGGTTTTACTTTATTTAATTACCCAATTCAAACTTATTTAACCTTTTTTTCAATTACCCTTCTGAGTTCTTTACAAAATCCACACTTAATTAAGTTGACTTTATTTACACTCGAATACACACAGCTCTATTCACATACAACTCAATATTCACATAACTTTACACAAACACATATGCATACACAACTCTGCAAGTACATAACGGTATACATCACCTAGCACATACATCACATAATATTACCTACTACACACACTACTACTACTACTACTACACACACTACTACTACTACTACTACACACACTACTACTACTACTACTACTACACACACTACTACTACTACTACTACACACACTACTACTACTACTACTACACACACACACACACACACTACTACTACTACACACACACACACACACACACCCACATACACACTACTACTACTACTACTACTACTACAC
>JAODAC010037822.1:0-10832 GCA_027575185.1 Mimaenictus wilsoni
CTCTTGTATGAGTACAATAAGACCCCAACGGAGGCGCAACGATATATCGTCGTTGGTATTTTTGGCAAGTGCACCGATATATCGTCGTTCGGTACAAAAAGGGTTAATAATCCCTTGAAAACCGATTGATCACAAAGAATAAGTAGCTGCATATTTGTAATTACGTTGCGACTGGTCATGGACGCTTGAATAACGTGAGTGAAGTGAGTGAGAGTTTTGGCCAGTTGAAAAAAAGAAGGCTCTTGGCGAGTGATACATGTGTAAAAGTGTAAATCACTTTCACCGAATCACTAACAACGCTATCGAAACCGAAAACATTCTTGCCAATGGCAAACAAGTAAGCATGTACAAGTAAGTACATACTTGGCGATGGAAACTTCTTTGGCCTTTGATGGAAGGCATTTTAATGCGTCAAAACGTTTATAGTTGATTACGATATTTATTTATGGGCATGGAATATTTTTTCTATTTACTGATTCGTAGTATTCACGTTTGAATTCGTGCGTTTTATATAAAATTCCGATGCATATCATTAAGGCCAGATGAAGCCAAGATATTTTAATACAAGCTAACTAAATTAATCAAATCTAATCTTATTTTATTCCCAACAGGATTCACGTTAATTTAACTTAATTGATATTATCGGTTCTGTACTCATTCTTACTCTTCTTTTTTAAATTTTTATAGCGGAATTTGAGAATGTATTTATTAATTTAACCAGAGTTTCTAAAATTTTTTGTTGGTGCATACTAATGCAGATTTCAAAATTTGAAGGCACAAAATACATTTGAATATTTGAGTTAAATTGAACTGGGAGATCCTCTTTCGGACTGATTTGACCCTTAAGACGAAGAGTGAGATTTTGGGATGAATGTAACACAAGTCAAAACGGAAGCAAAAGGAGTAATAAAGACAAACTAATTTTTGAATATTTTCCAGGAAAAAATACGTGTGTTTTTACTAATAATAATTCTTATATTTTATTCTCTACATATAGGACGATTTACTCGAATTTCGATTATTGTCCTTTCGTTTCACGCTCGAAATCTTCGCCTGTCAATAATTTCTCCTTCGATAACGTGACTTTATGACCATTGTACCCATTAAATGCTTTAAGCATCTGACTTGCATCTCCTTGTGGAATAAAACCAGGCACCCTGGCATGAGAAGCCGATTACTTCAAAATTATTCTTACTTTCAAAGTTATAACGTAATTGGGCGCAATCGACCTCTGAGGCCAAGACGGTTATACTGTCACTTTATGTGGCATGACCCAACAATTCTAATAATAGTGAATACTATTAGGTCTGTGGCGGTCACTAACCGCGGTTCCCGCACGAAGAACGTACAAATATCAACATCCGCCGAAATCCTAATCATCCAGACATAAACATTCTGAATACTGAGGCGTCGAAATCGACACAGTGAGATCGTTACTTTCGCATGTCCGTGGTGATGATAAAGAGAATGGTCGCGTCATCACCTTCATCTTTGATGCCCTATTTCGTCATCTGCGAGTGCGACATCAGCAGCCGCCACCAGTGAGTCCACCATCATCTACTAGTACGTCGCCAGAATCTGTCGTCATCGGCGATCCGTCACCGGAGTCCGACACAGAGGTCCGTCACCGAGGTCCAACATCAGCAGAGAATCCATCTTCAGCAACCAGTCCATCTTCAGTAGATAGTCCATCTTCAGCAGCGTGTCCCTTTTCAGCAGCGTGTCCCTCTTCAGCAGCGAGTCCATGTTCAACAGCAAGTCCAAGTTCAGCAACCAGTCCGTCTTCACTTGCGAGTGTGTCTTCAGCAGTCAGTCCGTCTCCATACACGATCTGCCCCGACGACCAACGTCAGCCGATCATCACCGCTTGTCGTCCCGCCAAGGATAACCACGTTATCTCTTTTTTTGTGGCACAAACAACCCCACAGGTCTATAATAAAACCTTCTTTGAATGAAGCAACAAATACACTCAAACAATATTAATGTGCTATTATTTTTCAACAAGGAAAACCTTTTCCATTTTCATAAAATGACTAAAAACAGTAATAACAGTAAAAAAATAAATACGCTTCCGTAATATTTGTTTACTGGACTCACGGACATGCGTGTCCCAACAACCACATGAAATCGACAAAGGTTGTAACAAAAATAACACGCGAATCCAACTAAATTCTCCTCTATAAAACACAAAACTGATAAAAATAAAACGACACGAAACACAATACAAACTCGACTTCAACTCGAATTTGAAATGTTCTACTTGCTACTACCAAATCTTTTTAATTTCACCTTGTGTTACCAAAATAACAAAATAATAATAATTATAACACGCTTATGTTAATTTCAAACGTGTTATACATTTCGAGGATACATACTCAAACTGAACATGACATGAAGCTGGGGCATATTAATCGAAAAAGTGAACTTTCTAATGCATCTTGCACGATTTATGCGCCGATGTGCAGATGTACCGTATGAAAACTGTGTCTGCACGTGAGATAATCGAGTGGAAAGAAGCTACGCGAGATACGAGGAAGGAAAAAAAATAAGCACAGCATTGGCGAACGCTAATTATTTATTGTTGTTATTATCGCGCGGTGGCACAATAGCTGCCGGCAAAATGTGCGTGTAAACAGCGGTGTTGCGATTAGCAAATTAGCGTTGCATACTCGGGACATCGTTGAAACAGTGCATACGGTTTTTAACTAATTGCACACAGGTCTCTGATTGCGGTATGGAGGTGAAAAAAGACAATGGATTTTTAAATTAACTGCAGTTTATTATGCAGTTACAATTAGATGCGCTATCAATTATGTCTCAATGCCAGTTGTATTTTATTTATTTAGATAATTTGCTAGGATTTGATGCATTAAGATGCTTTTATAGTTAGGTATTTTTATAACTCGGTATTATGTGACATCAGATGACGTTAGAGTACTTGATCTTACAGTACGGATTTTTTTTGAAGTAATTACTTTTTAGTTGAGGGTAAACTTCCTCGTGTCGTAACTGTAACGGAAGTAACGGCGCCCACCTGTCTGGCTACCCTCTCTCTCTTTCTCTCTCTCTAATACATACTGCAACGGTAGGCGCGCTAGTCGTATTTCAGACATACCCCTTTTCTGTGGAGAATATCTTAAGTTAATTAGTTAAGTAGTTATCACTTAGTGAGCGTAGTAGCCCAGTTGGTAAGATCGCTGCTTACCACGCAGGGGGTTTCAGGTTCAAATCCTGGTCGTGACAATATCACCCGTACTCGTTTCGGCAATCACATTAACATCTGTGTTTATTGTTATAGAAGTCTTCTTCACCTTGGGCAAGGCTAGCAACCTAACCAAAGGTAATTAATATGCTCATAGTTACCCAGATGTAATTCTGGAAGAATGGCAGGCCCAGGCCTCTGCACGGTCAGCGACAAGGCGGGTGAACGAAGAAGACGTTATCACTTATGGGTGCAACGGTCTCAGGGCGAAGTCAATTACTGGCTAACGAGGAACTCGGGGCACGGAAACTTCGGAGAGTACCTTCATCGGATTGGTAAGAGGACGGCAGCAGAGTGTGGTTACTGTGGTGACACAGACACGGCAGACCATACGTTCTTTATCTGCAGGCACTGGAAATCAAGCAGGGAAAAAGCCGAAAAAACCCTAGGACAGACAGCACATGAACACCTCCAACATTGTTAAAATTATGGCAGACAACGAGACATGTTGGTTGGCTTTTACAGAATATACCAAACTAAACCTCCTGGACGGAGAAAGATCAGACACAAATCACAGGAATCACCGGGTATATAATTTAATCCGAACACAAAGTCCCCTGATATTCCAACACTGGTAGTTCCAGGGGAAGTTGAAGCAGTGATATCAAGTTATGGACTTCCAACGTGCCGACTATGCCGCCTCCTAACTTGCCCGTAGGGCCACTTGCTCCGGTTATAGAAACGCCGGCAACGCCAAAAAAAGTGATCATTTCTGTCAGGCGTCTCGTGACGCACTCATATTGAATCGTCATATTTTATCACGTATTTGTACGTTGCCGAATGTCAGTTTAGATTATATTTGTTCTTTACTTCAAAGATGATTTTACATATAGGTTTCTCTATACTAAAAAAGTAAACTAACTTTACCTATTACATCCTATACCACAACAGGTCATATATTATCACGTCATATGATATCACCTCATGCAGTATCACACCATATAATATTTTTTTACAAATAAATAATAACAAAAATAAACCGAACGATAATTCATATACAAAACCAGCTATCATCCCAGGATCGTTCTCATTTTCTTTTCCAATTCCATTTTTGTGATGACAGCCAGCCCTCCCTCCTTTTCCTCCAGCCATTTTCCGACAATATTCCCTCCTCTTCCTTGGGAACCTAGCCATCCTTTCTTCACTCCTTCACAGTCCCTTGCCAGGTGCTCCCAGATATATATCCACCCCCGCCAAACAAAATACACATTTCTTGCATTCCTGCCCATCCAGACCTTCCTGCCTCTCTCCTCCGAGCCACACCTAGCCCTTGCCAGCAATGTCTTCTCCCTTCCGCTTTTGCCCCTACCCCCAAAGTACCAGGGCCTCCTCCCGATAACCTGCACCCTTACATTCCCTGGGTTGTAGGTACTGCCCATTATCCTCTCTTGCCTAACCTGCTCCTCGAATATCAATAATATCAAGTCATACACCTGCCCGACATATAATATCATGTCATATAATAATATGTCATAACAAATCTCGTCATATTTTATGTGACCTCCATTCGCTAGCTAACTTCATAAAAATTAACCTAACTTAACCTAACCTAATCTACCTAACCTGACATAACCTAATCTACCTAACATAACCTAACCTAATCTAAGGTAACCTAATCTAGGGTAACCAACTTAACCTAATCTAAGGTAACCAACTTAACCTAATCTAAGGTAACCAACTTAACCTAACCTTACCTAACCCCTTCTTATTCGTACAATTGGAACAGAATGTAACAAAATGATAAATGCCATCTTCACCTAACTTCCTCACAAATCCTAATCAATCTTAGCACCTTCTAAACGATCCTCATTTCCGGCGCGTCAATATTACCACCCAACACCAACAACACATCAATAAGAGGGCATCATAGACGTAGCAAGTCACATAAGTCATAGACACTACAATCATTTCACCATTGCTTCATTTGTCTACTGCTTGTTTCCTGCCTGTTTCCACGCGTTAAAACAACTCCATTTGTGCATACGCTACAGATTGTCTCATACGCCACATAGCACAAACACACATGATGTGACATCAACAGTTAGACTTCACGCCGCGTCGGTAGCAGCAATGAATGGAAGATAAACCGTGGCATATGATTGAAGAAGGTGTAGTTCTTTTGTCTGGCTCATCTTCTTCACATCGCAGGCGCTCCATCAGAACGCTCACATATGTCAGACGTGGACGTACTTGAAGAGACGCCTTTGTCTGATTGTTTCATTGATGAACTCATATCTCATCAACTGATTCATATTTCATTTTTTAATAAACATTTCGCAAGATTCAATAATCCAAGAAATACTGTTATACAACTGTCAACAGTTGTTTAATAAATACAAAACCTCAAAAATACGTATCTTTTCTTGTTTAGTAGCTGAAAATGTCAGTTGGAGGATCAGGATAGGTAGAGAAAGATTAGGGGCATCAGATATAATTCTGGTTGAAAGGAGTTTCTGGTAAGCGGAGGAGTATCGCAATATATTTCAAGGAGAGGTTCGGGGAATCAGGAGAAACACTTAATAGTGAGACACATGGGATTATTTCGTGAGAGAATGCGAAGAAATTGAAAAAAAAAAAATTCTGCAGAGCAGATGCAGAGAAATGGCATATAATTTTAAGTTTCCTGTGTCCTTGGTGTCCTCACCACCCGAAAGTGGCCGCGTGGTGAGGACACCACCTTGGTTTAAGCTTCCGATGCGTAGCATCTCTCTCACTCGTTTATCTTCAACTCGTCCTATGCAACTTGAGTGAGCGAGCAAGAAAGACCCTGTTAAACCAGGGCCCCGCGTTGTAACCGGGAATTATATCTCTCACCTCTCCTGACTTGAATGCTTCACATCAAGTCAGTTAATGATACAAAATGTTACATTTCATCATCTCATAGATATACGTTACACTCTGTAACACTTAAAATTTTGTCCGTTCGTCACCTTATTATACCTGAACTCATGTGAGAACATACAATATCTTGTCTCATGGAAACTCACTCCTCAGTACCTCAAGTCTCCTTATTTCACGTCATCTCACCTCATTTTACTGTACGTCACCCCATCTCACGTCACCACACCTCACGTCATATTACCAAACCTCAGCTCACATCACATAACAAGTCCTTTCCTAACCTTATCTCAAGTCATCTCTAGTAACCTTGGCTTGACTCATCTCATATCATACGCTACTTTAACTCATAGTAACTCATACCTTGCCACCTAACCTTACTTAACCCTTTTTTAATCTAACATGACCTCCTTCTAACAAAACCTCCTCCTAACTTAACCGCCTTCTAAACAAACCTATCTTAACCTAACGTTCGTGTAACCTAATCTAACCTCAAATTCCCTTATATATAACACAAGAATCCCCAAGATTCTGGATACCGGCTTCAAACCCTCTCCGGAGCGTCGATGCTTATGGAATTCACTTCATGGTCCTTCGAACAAGTATACAACTGTTTTACGTCCTACCAATAAGGATCAATCCAACTCTTTTCATGGTCCTTCAAACCACATTCCAAATCCGTTCATGGTCCTTCGAACATGATACACTCCTCACGTCACCGCACGTCAACTCAAATCATAACCTAAACTACTTGACTCAAAATCTTAAGTCTTCTCTCGAAACCTTGGCTCGACTCATCTCATTTTAATTCATAGCAACTCATACCTACCTAGCCTAACGTAACCTCCTTCTAACGTCACGGAACCTTCTTTTAATCTAACCTCACGTAACCTTCTTCTAATCTAAGCTCACGTAACCTTCTTCTAATCTAAGCTCACGTAACCTTCTCCTAACCTAACTAACATAAACGTCTTTTAAGCCAACCTATCATATCCTAACCTTCTGGTAACATAATCTAACCTCATATTTCCTAGTATTAACATAACCAAAAACTGAATAAAACTCTTCGGTACACCATTGTGACATAACCCCTTTAATTTTCAACTCATATCTAACCCATTTAAAACGTTTACAACGCTTAATCGTTAATTACATCAAGATGTTAAAGGTCGAGACATTTTACAACCCATTTTTCTTTTTATTTTTAATTTAACAACGAGTAGATGCAATAGAGAGAAAAAAACAACCTCACTGCGGTGTGTAGGAATATATGGGTAGCCACATAACATGCGCGTGGTGGTTGCGAGCTACTTAAAATGCGGCATTATTGCATGATAAGAAATGATTACGGCTGCGTGCCGATGGCGGAAGTCGAACGGCCGATAAATTTCCAAACACGCGCTCGCTCTAACCCCGCCATTGGCCGCGCGCAAATTTATTCAATACACATGCTGTTACACACATTTCGATGTGTGTTATTAACTAATGCGCGAATGGCAATAACAATAACGCTGGGGCAATTTTAACGCATGCCAAATGTTCGCTGCGAACGGCCACACGGCCATAGTTTGCATTGAAGTTTACGCGTTGATTTCGGTGAAAGAAATTTCGGGTTAAATTGGGTGGAAATGCGCTATTTGAATTCGCAGAATATAAAAGAGGATAAGGCGTTGTGGGGAAGAAGAATGTGTCTAGAAAGTGGATCCAATTTTCCGGTCGTAATTTATGCCTGCGAGTAAATTATCATATTTTGTGATGAGTTATCATGTTTTCGCGTAAATGATGCTAAAATATGCGCAGCGATTTTAATGACAGGGTTTAAAATTTTACGATTTATGTTTAGTTTATGTTTGGCGAAGGCATAAACAGTAATTATTGTATTTTTAAAGAGGTTTTTAAGATTTAATCGTTTAATGTGAGTTTAAATTATATGCAAAGCGTTTACCGATTTTTCATAGTGCACATTACAGTGTAACCTCCCCATTGCGGATTATATAATATGCGTAAACCTGTCTACAACGAAAAATATCTAGATTCATTGGTTAGGGAATGTAAAATGTCCTGTGTTAGGAGCACCTGACTTATGCGGAAATTGAGAGAGATATTTAGATGTAATGGAATATGTTATATGGGCAAATCATGGTTGTTGTCATATATGGTCAAGGGAAAGGGTAAGAATTCTGGAATCTTGAAATTTATTTTTTGCAGATTTTAGTGCAAAGCATATTGATAAAAATACTTTTTTTTGCTTTTTGCTCCTTGACTTACAAATAATATGTATAGTAATCTCCAAAATACTACTCAGGGCCAAATTTCAATCGATATACCGGCCTCAAAATTTCGATATTTATCGATAATTTCGATATTTATCGATAATTTCATTATATCGATATCTTATTATTATTCAACAACCTTTTTCTACCACATAGTGGTGTAAGGAAATAGTAACTTTCACCCAGCCCAATCCGGTCTCGCTACTGATGGTACTTGCTCTGTACTTTCTGTGCATATGGGTTTTTTCCGGGGATGGTTGCAAGCGAATCGCCCAACATTCATTCGCGTTTTTATCGCGAAATTAGCAGTTCGCGGACGGCGCCGCAGCTGCTTGTTGAGTGGGGAGACCAAGTGGTCACCCCACCACATCTCATCTCAAATCATTATCTAAGTAACTTGACTAAATATCTATAACAGTATGGGGAAATAACTAACAGAGATAGAAGAACAAGAAAGACAAGGTAAAATTAGTGAGAGTACCTATAACCCTGTATATCGTGGTATCCAAACAATTGGCAGACGACCAGAGTATATAGGAAGCAAGAAAATAAGTGTGGAAGAAAAACTACTAGTTGCAAGAGCTAGATGCGGGTCTGAGGAGCGGGGGAGAAAAGTATGGATGGGGGAACAGTATGTCAGGTGTATACTTTGTGGAATGGGCCAGGATACATGGGACCATATGGCGAATGAATATATAGGGCTGGAAGGGGAATGGGCACAGGAGGTTAGGAATGCGAGGAAGAGTGTGCAAGGTTGGTTGAAAGAGAATGGCAGGGGGTGGCAACATTAAAGGACCTGATGAAAAGAAAGCAGTGGCTGAGGAAGACGGCGGAGCGAGAAGAAGAATAAGGGGGCAACACCCCATAGGACGGTGTCGAGAAGGAATGTAGTATTTCTTTTCTTTTTCTCATTAAGTTGGTTTTGTTATTGTTTTCATTTAATTTAATAAGTATGTTTAATGTTTAGTTATATTTTAAAGTGTAATGTTTAATTGGATTATGAAAGGTACGATGTAATGCCAATAAAGGTTACTCACTATTTATAACAAAATCACAATTGTTTAATATCACCTAAAAAACCACATTACTTATTTAATATCAATTAAAATTTCAAATTTAAACGTTTAAATTAAATTAAAATTAACCAAATGGAACAAACTGTTAATTATTCATTTCTAACGATTTCCAACGGGAAAAAAAGCACGTGCGTTGTGTGCGAGTACTAGTTAAACACAAAAATTACACAAAAATTGTTGTGCACCATGTTCACGCACCGTTATTGACGCCCAATTAGCACAATTTTCAAAACACGTAGCCACCGGCCGAACATGGTCAGATAACTGCATGTCGCGGCTCCCAGCATTGCAATTCGAATCCAAAATGTGCGATAAAATACTACGAACACGTCAGCGTCGTCTCAAGCGCTCGATGTTAATATATTCCACACAACAGCTTTGTAACTAGCAACTAGCTTAACGCGATCGACGTGTTTGAACGCTTTTACGAAAGGGTGTCAAATGTCAAGCAGATTTAATTTTTTAATTTTTGCAAATTTATTAATTCCACCTCATTAAGACCCAAATGTAGTAAACCTCGTTTAATCAGGACACCTGATAATTGGCACACCCGCTTATAAGGATAATAATATGCCTATCAAAACTAGTAAAGTATTGAAATTTACTCTGCTTTTCTAAGGCCTTCCATTTCGGGACAATAAATGCTCATATGACTTCATGGTATTCACATGTGTGGCCATGGGATTCACATGTCGCTCTACGGTGTTCATATGAAGCACTTTTGGGATTTTGGCAATTTTGATTTTTTTTAAGTTATTGCGTTTTTGTAAATATATATATAATTCAACCTTTATTAGCACATGATTTTCACTTAAAATACATGGACACTCATGACAACATAAAAAATCCATAACAAATTTCTAAAAACTATACAAACACTAACTAGAAGATACAAATTGAAAACTAAACAAATCCTCGGCCCCTCAGTTTACTAAACTATGTTACCAACTTCTGAATCCCATTTTTTTGTCTTCTCCTTTGGTTCTTCTCTTGTACTATTCTCCTAACCATAGCCATTCTCTCGTCTTCCCTCTTTCACACTCACAATCAATACCTTGGGCCCATTCTTCCCTCAAACCCATACATTCACTTGCTATTTGCTCCCATGTATCCACCCCATTCTCACACATCATACATCTCATATACTCTACACCTATCCATATCTTTCGCTCCCGTTCCTCAGTTCCACATCTCGCCCTTGCCATCAACCGTTTCTCATCTAAGCTCAACTTACTGTCCACATAGGCAGGCCTACCTTGCAGAGCTTGAAATCGATGGTACTGCGGGTTGTATGTGCTCTCCCTTATTTTTTGCCGAGTCTGGTATTCCACCTCTCTTGTACTATTCCCCTATCCATAGTCATTCTCTCGTCTCCCCTCTTTC
>JAODAC010037833.1:0-12674 GCA_027575185.1 Mimaenictus wilsoni
GTACAAGACCGCCAATTGATATGGTATGGACATGTGCAGCGCATGGACCCAAACAGAATACCAAAGAGATCCATGGATTGGACGCCAAGTGAAAAAAGAAAGAGAGGCCGTCCAAAAATCACATGGGAATCAGGCATAGAGAGAGAGAGCAATGGGAGAAAGAGACCTCCAATATGGCGACTGGAAAAATAGGAACCTGTGGCGTATAGGGATCGGAAAGCGTTGAACGCTCTAAAACCGAAATAATAATAATAATACATCGAAAAGCTGCTTTGAAGAAAGCTGTAGCGGGTGGAAACAAGCATTTTGAACTAAGCGTGCCCCAAAATCATCCTGCGTGCGTCAAAATCTTCTGCATTCATAAGAAACAGTTACGAACCATACACGTCTATAAACAGCTATTAGTTAATACGATTATTTTCTGCTGGACGCGATTTTGTGCGCATGTTTGTCTTTTCGAGTGGGGGATGCGCACAAATTTGTAACGCACACGGACTTCCCGAACAGCAGAAAATTTCTGTTCGCTCGAGTGTTTGAATTGAGGTGACATAACCACGCGTTGTCGTGGATTTACTACTTCGTCGGATCTTCCTTTTTCTTATGTTAATCACGTGTATGAGAGCAAGTACTTTGCAATAATTTGTTTCCTAGCTCATTTACCCAACTACTAGCATACAGTCTTTTTTGAAGCACCCTAGACTAGCCTGAATTGACATATCAAAAAAGAACATATAATCATTTAGCAAAATTAATGAATTTACAAAGAAATTAATTAATTGAAATTGAAATTTATCACGGAAAGAGAAAATCTGAAGCCCCCGACCGGGCTTGAACCGGCGGCCCTTGGGGTACCGGCCCAACGTGCTACCAACTGCGCCATGGAGACTCCGGCAACCCGACCTGGTATTTCGAATTAACTCTTTCTTTTTTGCCGCGATGTTTTGGCTGACTTTGTGAATATATGTTATATTGGATTGATTGGATAAATCATTAATAATACAAACATATATTCTTATGTTCGAGCTACTAATTCACTGAGCCTATTCAAACTTCTTCGTTGAACCCCATTTCCGTTAACTCCCTCCGCGGAATATAAATTTATTTGTACCGTGACTTACCATGTGCGTTACATAGTAAATTTGCAGCCAGAGGCAGCAAACCCGCCGTTTCCACTATTGTTTCGTTATATACTGTTTTAATTCTGATTAATTTATTATATATCAAAATAGTAATGGCAACCTCATAAAACATTTTCATTAAAATATTAAGATATTTCAAACGGTTTTGTTTCAAGTCTAAGATTCATATTGCTGTTTTGTATTCACGGTGACTTACCTAAAGGGCTTTAATGACTTGACCACCTGAGTAATATGAAAACAACACGCAATAGCACCGCACAATAGAAGCGGGAAAGATAATAGAGAAGTGCGTATTGTTAAAGATCGGAGTCCGGATGCAATGTATAGATTATTTCTAAGTTTCGCAACTTAGAAAAGCAACCACTTGGCTGGGGTATCTTAAAGAGGGAGTTAATGCGAGTGTCGAAACTCTAACCCAACCAAAGTCTACCAAGTTATGCTCAAAACTGAATATATGTTCCCAAAAACCGAAACAAGTTTACAAAATTCCTACTGTATACAATTCTACACATGGGGATGGGGAGACGAACTACCACCACTCGAGTGCATCTGGCATAGATACATTCACTAGAAGAGTTTCATCTTGTGTACAAAAAAATCACTATGGGAGATATCCAAGTTAAATACATTTTCTCAAGAGCAAAGACTTATCTAAACATTACTACGATGCCATCAAACTCCTAATTTCTTGCCCTAATATTGAATACACAAAAACAGACATCTATTGAAAACAAAAATTACGAAAAAACAACAACTACCTTTAGCTCATCTGTAAAAACTCTAAACACACGAATATGATAAACATTCAATCAAAATTCACATAGTAATTAAAATTTCAAATCATTCGTATCACAAATTTACAATAAATATGAAAAACAATAACGCACACAACAGTATTTACTCAATCAAATGGTGGATACGAAAAGTGATGTTATTTTAAGTTACCTTAGGAACGAAGCACTCGGAAATATGGGCTTGCATAGCCTTGGTGCATGTGCAACTTAAGCGTCACTGTCAACATTAAATATTTTTGAAAAACAAAAATCGCCGGAGGCGCGATGTTTTTGGCTAAACTTAAAACCGCTAAACTTCTCCAGTTACAGAGTTAATAATTCTTTTATTTCGCCTTACGTATCGTCCCATCTAATATTAGTAACTTTTTCAATTTCAGAAGCAACAATAAAAATTTCAGACATGCCAATTTATCTTACACTTGGTTATATTAACTACCTATATTTATTAATTTTAATCTTTTAACATTTACTGCTGGTAATTGATTGGTAACCAAAAAATCATTTAACACTTCATTTTCAATACAATTTCACCTCTTCCATTTCAGTTAAAACGTTATTAAAACCTGTATACACACGCTTTCAAGAATATTAATTTAATAGACCGAAAGCAATGTACACAATCGCGTCGAAAGAAAACAAAATATTGCTCACAATGGCGCATTATTCGCGCCATATGTAGTTACCAACTGCAAACAACAATTAAAACAATCCACCAACGAAACCACCCCAAACGTCCAATCCCGACCAGCACAACAGTTAGAGCGCCGCACTAGCAGCACTAGCGATGGCTCGCCCTTCCCGAAAAAAGGTCCAACAACGACGCAATAAAAACTTTCGCCCATTGAGTGAATGGTTAGTTAGCTCCGCATGTGTGGCGGGCGTGCTCGAAAACTTGCTGTGGCATGTAAAACAGAGTTGAGTTGTGTACACGGCGTTCGTTTTGTTAGCCCAACAAAAACACGGCCAACAGCGGCGGCCGCTCACGGAAAAAAAGGCACACGAGAAATAAAATAGCGTATAAAATACGGGGGGGTTGAAAGATAATACGAACTAAAGTCGGGCCATGGTGGATGGCATACATACACGTACACTTAGCCACCCACCCAACTGGCCCACACTCTGGTAGACACTAGACACTAGGTCCGCGGGTGGTCCGCGTTTGAGGTCAGGCTCACAATGTGGGCATGCAACTGGCAGGCAGGGGGTACTTACACGAAACCACAACAATTGCGTCCACAGCAGAGATAACGAGAGCTGAAAAAATGATAATCGAGAACGAGTGAATGTAGTTATGCAAATGAATGATTAATGTACCCGTATGTTTGTCTGCTCGAATATAGTCTGAAGAGGAACGTTTAGTAATGATGCTCGTTGGGTTGTCTATGGTTAGGGAGATTGATTTTATAGGTTATGTTTGGAAAATTTAGGTTTTAATTTGATGAATATCTAACGTTAAACTTTTATTTTACGGGTTATTTTAAATGGGGCAATTTGATCTGGCTGCTAGAAGGCTCGCTGCTAATTTCTTATCGGACTAATATAATACCGATAAGAAGTTAGCAATGAACCTTCCAGCAGCGGGACAAACTTGACCCGTTTAAAATGGGCCATAAAATTAAATTTTGACCCTCCATACATACCCCTAGTCTTCGTTTTGCAATACTAGGTGTGGTACCAGATGTGTTGATGAATTAAAGATGCATGTCTCTTATAGAAATTAACATGCAGGAATTTAAAAAGCATCACACCTTTTGATTTATCTGCATTTGATAAAGTATTTAACGAAAAAATCCCAAAAAATCAACAAATGCACAGATGTAAATATCATTCAGATTGATCGTACTGATTGCAAGTTATAGGCAATTAACAACAAAAGGGTTAGAGATTAGTCGCTGTTCCATAAAATCATATTGTGTTTGGCCTCTATCGAATGACTCATTCAATTTTATTAAAATTTACTTAAATAAGGTGAACATTGTTGATTTAATTACTATTGTAGATTGAGGGAAAAATAGTTTAATACAATAATTAATATTTGACAGATTTACGAGGACTGCTCAATTATGTGCCATTGAAAATTATACAAAACTAGCTGAAACTTCGCCGAAAACCTCAGGCTTCGAACGCAAGCGTACACAAGTGAACTTTGTTTTAACACTTGGTCTTTACTTGACCAAGACCAGAAGAAAACTGAGTAATAATGTCATTAAGGTATAATTGTATAACTGGATACAATGACTAATGTTCACACAGCCGTTGGTGATTATATAAAATCAGTAAAATTACAAATTTCTTTTACTACATATTTGGACACTTCACGCATTCAAACAAGTAAGTCGTATTCTTTACACCATTCTCTTTATTATCTTTATTATATTTAGAGAGGAATTTTTCACATCCAAGTATTTGGGTATTGTTCGTCAATCCTGTTTACTCGACAACCCATCAATAAAGGAAATGAAATGCATTCTAAGAAAATGCCTAGATGACTTTCTCGATACCAAATGTAGAAAGATCGTACACTAATAATATACATTTGCTATACCTTAATGGCATTATTACTCAGTTTTCTTCCGGTCTTGGTCAAGTTAAGATCAAGTGTTAAAACAAAGTTCGAAGCCTGAGGTTTTCAACGAAGTGTCAGCTAGTTTTGTATAATTTTCAATGGGACACAATCGTGCAGTTCCCGTAAATCTCTCAAATGTGAATTATTGTATTTGTTCGCGCGCAATGCGCCTTTTACAAGGATTTCTATATGCACTCGCGATTCTCTCCACGAGCTCTAAATTAATAGCCAGGGTGCATTGATTCTTCGACAGACTCACAACGACAAGATAGTAAATTTAACGAAGGTTTATTGAACACACTTACAAGACTTACAACCCACCTACTCGCGCCACAGTTGGACAAGATCAAGGTCGAGCCGAGGGCGCGCACCTCCTAGCAAGGCCAAAAAGGGACGCTCAGTAGCATTGCGCAGTTGCCACCCGGCTCGTTATCTTGGCGCGCAGGGCGCCAAATTCAAATAGTGATGGCGACCAGAAGTCAGCGCATCACAGCGCTGATCAATAGTGTTTGCCTCTAATATGACCGGTTACATTGCAAAGAATTGATTAGAGAATAGAATAGAGAAAAGAATAGAGAATTGAGTAGCCGATGTAAATCAAAACAAACAACAAATAGATGGTACAAGGTTGCTTAATCTGTAACAGTAATAAAATCAAAAATTTGCAACTTGGTTAAGGAAATTTTAATAAAATTGAAAGCGTCATTTTATTATCTACCGATAGAGGCCAAACACAATATAATTTTATGGAGCACCGAGTAATCTCTATTTAATTGCCGGTAGAATGATGAAAGAGGTCGCTGCTGGGACTTTTGATTTCATCCAACAAAACGCCCAACGTTAAATAGTTCTCGGGGGTTTCAGGGTCTTGAGGTATCTTTACTAGATATGGGTGCTTGTGCCACCGTAATAAATCTGTCACCAGAGAGAAAAAAGCAATTCATTACGGTTATGATGCAGATAGATCGAAAGGTGTGATGATTTTTAAATTCGTGCACGTTAATTTCCATAAGTCGTCCACCTTTAATTGATCATTATATACCTCCAGTATGTACGATCCAAATATTAGAAAACGAAGATTTGCAATAGCACAATCTATAATATATCAGCAGCTCCAGTATCGAATGTCAAAATTTAACTTTACTGGTTATTTTAAATGGGAAAATTTTGTCCGGCTGCAGAATAGTGCTAACTTCTCATCGCTAAATTATTAATATTATGTTGACTTGGAGATAGATTACGCTACTTTCTGTTTAATTTTAATTAACATACATCTACTAAATTATTAATAATTATACACGGTGCGAATTTAAGTTTTCCGTGTGAAAAATCACGAGCGTAACACGAGCTGAGGCGTGCATTTTTCGCAGCCATAATTCTAACTTCTAATTTCTTTCGTTTTCATATTTTATGCGCGGGATGAATTTCAAATTCGCCTACTAGAATCAAAAAAGCAAGAATGCGAAAAAGAAAAGGATACGCGGCGCTGTTGGCGAACTTGCAGGGCGGCGGCGCGGCGTCGAGGGAGGCGGCAATGAAAGGGCAGTTTTGATAGTCTTTGAGATTTCAGCAACGCGCGCGCGCGCTGAAACGAAATTTCGAAAACTTTGTTAATCTCGTGGATTTATCGCCGTTGCGCCTTGTGTATTGCTTATTAAATTATTATTTGCGAACGCCGTCGTCGCCGCTGCCGCCACCACCGCCGCCCACTCAAACAAGACGCGAGCAAACTGTAAACTTTCCGAAAGCCCGCACAACACCCGCGATGCGATGCCATACTGTGGAGAAACCGAAACGACCGCATTGAATACCAATCATTAGTTATTGATTATTGCTTTTATTGTTTATTATTGAAAGTCATAAATTCCAAGTACAAAGCTAGAGGGTGAGGCATTGAGAGTGATAACTTTGAGTAGCCTTCGTATCGGGCAATATTTTCTTGGTTATTTTAGTTGATACTTCGTTAAAATTCTGTTGAAGACTTGAATAAAATCTAATTAAAGAAAAAGAAATTTTAAAGTTATAATTCCGTTGGTTTGATTTGTAATGAACGTAATAAGGTTCAAAAAATGTATAATATTAAATATGTTTTCATTTTTTCTTGCTTATCTACATGATTTGTACGTGTAAAATAAATTGCGAAATAAAAAATGTAAGTGTCAAATTGATTGGTAATTTCATCGAAATATATGTGTGAATTCAAGTTTCATTTGCATGATTTCAATAAATTGGTGCTCATGGGATTGACACATGGGATAGCTTGAATTAATTAACACAAATGGATTCGAATTTAAATTTGTTACAAATTAATCGTATAAAACATCAAGTGGTAAAATACCTCAGTGAGCGAGAGGATTAAAGAAAGTCCTACAATATTTCCTGTAAGGAGATGATGATCAGGAGGAGGTTCATTCAAAGAGTCCCGTTCGAAGGAACAGTGAAGAGTATTCGGTTCGAATGACCATAAATATAGTTGCAAATACGCACGGAGACTTTATGAAATTATTTCCCTGCGAATTGTAATTTCACGGAGCTTCATTTACGAAGGATTCAGGTTTTCAGCCAAGTAAGTAGCCCAAAATCAACACACATGAAGAAGTCCGATACTGACACATAGGAATAATGGTGTGAAAAGGACTTACTCGTAATAATGCTGGACAAGAAATTATTTATTTTACATATTTTCTCCTAGGGCTTAAAAGAACATCACCCAAGTATATAGTTTTGCAAGAGACCGGGAGAATGTCTATGAAATGGGAATTGGTAAGCAAGGTAGCTAGGTATGAGGATAGAGTGAGTAGAATGAAGCATGGAAGAGTGGTGAAAGCGGTATGGAAGTGGTGTGCAAAGAATGGGGCGAATGAATGGAGAGTGAGTAGAAGAATGGCTTGTGAGGCTGGTGGTTTGTCAGAGACGACTGTCAGGGAAATTCTAAAGAGAGAGAAAGAGTGCTAGAAGAGGTAGTACGGGTAACAGGCCGGAGGTTGAGGAACAGAAGCGTCAGGAAAGCATTCGGAACAGCACTTACAACCCAACATACAGGCAGTTACCGACAATCAACCACAGACCAACATATATAGACAAGAAGGCAATGAGTGCGAAGAATAAGCATGTGATGGCAAGAGCGAGGTGTGGAACCGAAGAGAAAGGAAGGAAAGTATGAACGGGGGAAGAATATATGATGTGTGCACTATGTTGGGATGGGGTGGATACGTGGGAGTATATAGTGAGGGAATGCATGGGTGTAAGGGATAGGTGGATAAATGGGTGTGATTCTGTGAGCATAAATGTGAGAGACTGGTTGGATGAGGGAGGAGAGAATGTGGATTTGGTCAATCAAATTCTGAGGGAAAAGGGCAAAAGGAAGGAAGCAACATAAGTGGTTTCGTTAAGTAATTTTAAGTTTTTGTTACTGTTAGACATAATTATTTTAATATGTTATATGTTATATATGTTATATGTTATATTTAATATGTTATTTTATTTATTATTGTGATGTGGGATGTGTTTATAAATGAATGTGTTTTGAGTCGTGTACTGCCAGAATAAAGGCTGCTTATTATATATACAGCGCAAAAAAGGCCAAAGATGCCAATTTAAGTGGACAGCTGCTAGTAGGCCGAACGCGTGCGCAACCCTACATTTAAAAGGCCAAGATGTCCCTAGCAGCGCCGCCCCCCGGTGGCGTGAACAATAATTGATCTGCATAAACACTTCCAAGGATTATGATTGTCTTCTTCGGTAAAGTCGGTTTCACCCAGAATTATTTTGCACCTCAAGAGTGTGTCTAGCTTCTTGGAGGAATCATAGGCATAAGAGGCAATGCATGTACTGGTTGGTTTAGGCATGCATAAGAGTTGGATAGTTTATTTGGACAGGAACTCCTTGCTGCCTAGAGGTTCAAATCGTATGGACGCAGAAATTTATTAATTCTTAAAGCTAACGTAATATCCCTCATCTTCTCTCCCTCTCTCTCCTGTGAGGGTTCACCCCGTGATCAGCCTAACTGGTGGTTCTATAGGGTTGTTTGAACCACAATAGAAGAGAGAACATGGAGATCTAGGCGGAGGCGATCGGCTGGCGGTGGTCGTCGGGGCTGCTTGTCGGAGCTTGTCGGGGCTGGTCGCTGGTTGAATGACGGACTCGCAGGTGATTGTCTCGGTGACGGACTAACTGAGGACTGTGGACTCGCTGGTAGTGGCTGATGATGTCGGACTCGCAGATGAAGACGTCTGCATATGTCTTGGATTGACTGCTGAAGACTGCCAAACTCGCTAGTGCCGGCTGCTGATGTGGGACTCGCCGATGACGATGGACTGACTGTCGGTTGTGGGAAATTGGTCGACTATTTATACCCAGAAGAGCATCAAAGATGGAGGTGACGACGCGACTATTCCTTTGTTTGTCACAGTGGAAACGCAAGTGTCACGATCTCGCTGTGACTATGTAATCGCCTCAACATTCGGGATGTTTACGTTTGGATGATTAGGAATTCGGTTGATGTTAATGTTTGTTCGTTTTTCGTGCGGTTAGTGACCGCCCCTGTACAATTGGCACAAAAGTGGCAAAAACAAAAAATTGAAATATATTAAACTAGGCTAAATAATAAGTTCCAGAGAGAGAGGGAGAGAGATATTAACCACTTTAGACATGCTCGAACATTTCCTGTGATAATGCTACTTAAACGCTGTTTGGAAAAGAAAAATCTACGGGCCCCAATTAGACTATTAACCATTCATTTTCGGTGAAATATATACAATACTGTTAACTGGTCTTAAACAAATGATAGTATCATCAAATGTTTATATTTTTAACAACGAAATAAAACAAGAAGTAAATCTTTGCTTAATTAACTTATGTTAGAGTGATACAGCTGTTTATGCTAAATTCAACAAGTCGAAGAAAAATATTAATATGCATATTGTCTGCTAGCATGAATCAACACTACGAATACGTCCAAGCAGTCCAACTAAAAAACCCTTAATCATGCACATGTTCGTCGTCTTTTTAAAATATTCCTAAGCGTTTCTGTTATATTGAAAGACGTCGTAAACATGTATATAACACGTTAATCAATAGTTATTAAGTTTTTACGCGTACGATTTTATATCCCTTGCCATCAGTATAGGATACTATGTTTAGCAACCTACTTGAAACTAGTAATAAACCCATCGATTTTCATTATTTTCCTCAAAATTTCACAACGTTCTTAGTATCAAAACCAATCAAGCTTAGAATATCAGTTTATGACAGGGTTTATTAAGGGCTATTAAAACAGCTTTTGAAGCAACATTATAGTCATTGTGCCTCTACAGTAAATTAGTAGTGTATTGTAGCATGTATAGTTACATTATGTGAATATAATTTCCATAACTTTTTAATAATATTTTTTGGCGTTCGTTCTGATTAAGTTTTGATTGAACGCTTAGTAGACTCTAGCCTTTGCCTCTATTCAAAGATATTTGTTGCGGAATATACAATGGCTTAGTGCTGCTTGGGTAGCTTTTTGTGTCCGTTTCTTGATTTCCAAGACAAGATGTCTATCGCTTATTATCAGCGATCCTAAGCAGGTGTATTCTCTAACCTGCTCTGATTGTCCATTCGATTGTCCATTGATCCCCTGATCCTTTCGCGATGATCATTGATTTTGTTTTAGTTATTGAGATGGACATATTGTATTTCTTGACTGAAATGTTGACGTGTGGTGGATACGTTGGACGTCATCTTCGTTTTGGGCAAGTAGAACCGCGTCATCGGCGTAGCAAATAATGTTGATGTTGTGTTGTCAAATTTTATATCCTCGCATCAGTCTTATTCTGTCAATAATTTTATCTGTGATTATGTTAAATAGTAATATTACAAAGAGATGAAAGAAACAGAAAGAGGATGAGTGGAAAATGGGAAACGGTCATGAGAAGGGTGGGGAAATGGAAAGAAAGGAGGAAATTAGGGAAAGAGAGCAACGACGTAGGAATATAGTGATAGGAGTTAGTAGAGAGGAAATCAATGGTGTATGGAGGAAAGTGGGGGTTGAGGTGAGACCTGAAAAGTGCATGTAATTGGGGGGAGGGGGATAGAAATGGCTAATAGATTTAGGCAGTATAGACAAGAAAGCCGAGGTCATGAAAGCAAGGGTAAAATTGGCCGGATCCAAGGTATATTTTGATGACGACTTGACGATGGAGGAGCGAGGGGTACAGAAGAAGATACGAGCGAGAGCGATGGATGAAAGGAAAAAGGGAAGAGTGGTATGAGTCGGTTATAAGAAAATGAGGGTAGATGAGGAAGTATGGAAATGGAGCAGCGATGGATTGGTCAAAATGTCGAAAGAAAAAAACAGAAAGGAACCAGGCATGTAAGCACTGGGTGGTGTATGGGAGAAGGAATGGCTGATATGTTTGTCGGATAAGGATGTTGTAGGAATTCCTGAAACTTGGATAAAAGAGGAGGACTGGGAAAAGTTAAAACGTGGAATGTCCGAAGAGTTTGAATGGTTTCAGCGAGGGGCAGAGGAGGGGGGTGAGAGAGGAAGAGCAAAAATGGAAACTGGGAGACAGTCAAGGAATGGGAAAAGTCGATGGGTGTAGTACCAGCCAGAGTGGAGAAGAAGTCTAAGAACTGGAACGTGGCAGTGGTATACCAACGTGATAACATGAAAAAAGTGCTTCAGTGGCTCGAGGACTGGTTAAGAAGTGATGATATGTACGTTATGGGGGCGACTGGAATGTTAGGATAGGGGAACTAGGGTCAGGGATCGATGAAAGTGGCCAAGAAGTGAGAAGAAGAACAAAGGACAAGATAGTGACTCCAGAAGGAAAAGGTGGGTTGAATGGATGCAACGAGAAGGGTGGAAAATATTAAATGGGTGTGTGGAGGGGGATTGGGATGGCCAGTGGACTTGTTGTGGGGTTCGGGGCAGTCAGTGATTGATATAGCAACAACAAAAGGGGTTGATACACGGACGCGACTGCAATTCACGGTAGAGGATAGGGACGGATCGGTCCATTGGTCATTAAAGCTAGTGGTTGGTCCCAGTAAAGAGGAGATGACAGAACTGAAATGGTGAGAAAATGGAAGGGTAGAGAGGGAGAAATGGCAAGAATGAGGATACTGGATCCAAAGTGGGGGGAGGTGGACACAATTGAAGAAATGGAGAAGAGATTAGGGCAGTGTATAAGGAAAAGAAGGGTTGGAAATGGTGAATCAGAAGAAAGTTGGTTCGATGAGGAGTGTCGTGAGAGAAAGACGATTAGTGAATGGATGGAGGAGAGGAAAGATAGATAGGAAAGTAGTGGCTGACCGGAAAAAGGAACTACATAAATTGTATGAACAGAAGAAAAGGGACTACATAATCCATATGGAAGAAAGATTATGTGAATGCCAAAACGAAAGTGAGATGTGGAAGATCCTACAAACTGGGCGAAGAGTAAAAGAGAGTGAGTAGAAGAAACTTATGAGGCTGGTTTGTCAAAGACGATTGTCAGCGAAATTCTAAAGAAAGAGGGAGTGTTAGAGGAGGTAGTACGGGTAACAGACCGGGAGGTTGAGGAACAGAAGCGTCAGGAAAGCATTCAGAACAGCACTTACAACCCAACATACAGTCAGTTACGGACAATCAACCACAGACCAACATATATAGGCAAGAGGGCAATGAGTGCGAAGAATAAGCGTGTGATGGCAAGGGCAAGGTGTGGATCCGAAGAGAAAGGAAGGAAAGTATGGATGGGAGAAGAATATATGATGGGTGCACTATGTCGGGATGGGGTGAATACGTGGGAGCATATTGTGAGAAAATGTATGGGTGTAAGAGATAGGTAGATAAATGGGAGTGATTCTGTGAGCATGAATGCGATAGAATGGTTGGATGAGGGAAGGGGGGAATGTGGCTTTGGTCAATCAAATTATAAGGGAAAAGGCCACAAGGAAGGAAGCAACATAAGTGGTTTCGTTAAATAATTTTAAGTTTTTGTTACCGTTAGACGTAATTATTTTAATATGTTATTTTATTTATTATTGTGTTGTGGTGCCAACGTTATCGAGAATCGGAGTCTTTTACTTGATGTGAAACACTTGGCAACACGACTAAAGAGTTTTATTATGTGTGTTAAAGTTTATTTGTTCACGAACTGATCAAGAGGCTTGCTGTAGTTGACGTTTAGCAAAGCTTGCATGCCT
>JAODAC010037855.1:0-12669 GCA_027575185.1 Mimaenictus wilsoni
ATAGAAGATCCAGTTAAGTCTGGTCCCGCGCTATCAACGGGAACGAAATTAATGATGCCAAAACCCCCACTACCGCGTAACATAGAAATTCTAATAATTATATACCTAATTTTTCATTACAATTTACAGCAATTTACAGATATAATCTAACAATATAACAAAACCAGACATCAAATGAAATTTATCATATCCAATCTCTAACTTCTTTCCACCTGTCAAATCACATTTTGGTTGTTTTGTTTACAGCTTGGTTAAGTTGAATTGCTGTCGTATTTGAATGCGTGTCAAGGCTTTCAAACGCTCTCTCGTCGCCGTCGTCTCCTTTAATTCACATAAGAAACATTCACCTGTTTTAGGTGTTTCGCTATTTTATTAGTCGCGTTTAAATAGTTTCAAACCTTCTTATTTCATAATTTTTATTCCTGTTTAAGTTTATAATTTTAATTCCTTTTTACGTTTATAGTTTTAAAGTTTATAGTTTTTGGAGTTTAAAAGGAAATATTCAATTTTTTTACTGAGAGATTTACAGTATATATGAAACTTTATTTTCAAGTTAGTGAAGGCAATTAATAGTCAGTGGAATAGTAAATAAAGTAGGAGGCATGGCGAGTATTGTGCAAAAATTCAAGAAGATTGCTTAATCGAAGCAATTTTCTATCGCCACATCGCCGTCTTGTGAATACGAGTATTTATCTGATATTTATCTTGTATTTGTAGTTTTAAAGTAGTACTTGTTGCAATTGCACTTGTTAATACTATTCTGCTTGAAACCAACGCCGATTGTGAGTTGAATGTTGATAATTGCAACACCATTTGTGTGTTTAGGTCTTCTACTTGTAGGTCAAAACAAGCAGCAAACTTTAATGCACTTATACGCGTTTATTTGACCAAAACTCGAGTCGATTATTCAATATCTTGCCGTAATTGCAGCCTAAAGAAGTTAGTTGGTCATATTTAACTATTCAAAAGTTAAGAATTGTTTTATAATTGTCTCTATTCGTAAATTTAAGAAAATTTACGAATGTATTAAAGTTTTTCAACTTGACTTAGCGTGTTAATTGGTGAATTCGAGTCGAATTTAAGCGACTTAACGTTTAGCTCAGAAACTAATAATCCGATTTTAATTTTCAAAGTTATGAAGCAGTTAAAATAAATTCGAACACGAATAAACCTACAAAACATAATTGCAACAATTAATTCTACCTCAATTAATTACATTTAACTTTCATACATATTCAACACATGTAAGCATACTTTTAAATGATTAATTGTTACAGGACGCAATAATCATCAGTCAAGCACCTTTTTGTTAACAAAGACGTTCAAAATCGTAAACCCACATCGCAGGTTTTCAATTTATAATTGTTTCGGTTAATTAAAAAAAATGCAACAAAATGAAATAACAACTGCAATTTCATTTAATACTATAGAAGATAATTAATCTTATTAATTGCATGGATTTTGAAATATAATTATTGAGAACAATTGCATAATTCGCCAATTTGCCACAATTTGTGGGGAAAAACAGAAAACAAATGCTTACACATTCGATAAAAAGTATAGATAAAGTGTACCAGATTGGAATATTGGATTCTAATCAATTCAATTATGTACTTGAATGCGTATGTGAATGAATGAAATATGAGTGAACGTATGACTCGTAGACCTTTCGATCCGATAACCCAATAAACTCGATAACTTTGTTTATTTTACAAATGTTTTATTCGTATTTTATGCGAAACTACTTTAATATTACATCTATTAAAGTAGTTTCGTATAATTCCGAATACAAGTGAAGAATTATCTTTTATTTTGGCAAATCAATCTATCTCTTTTATCAATTAAAGTCGTTTTAGAATGATCTTTTCGGAAATGTTTAAAGAATTTGCAAACTAGATAGTTTCATGTTGTAATTGCAGTGGCGAAACATGACGAACACTTGAAATTTTATAAACTACCTTAAAATGTCACCTCGAAGATAATATTCGCATATTTTACAAGTGAAAGAGAATAAAAAGTGTTGAAACAATTTTGTAAACAGATTTTTCTGACAATTACTAAACCTAAAAGGTTAAGAAAAGGCTATGCTCATGGCTACATGACTGAGTTAAACTGAATATATTCTTATTGTTTTATAATTATTATAATTAGATACCTCAGTAATGACTGTGATTGATTTTACGGCTGAAAGATAAACTTATGGTATAATAAATAAGACACAACATTCGGAATGGCTATTAGCAGTAATAACTCGTTTAGCTGGTAACTCGTGATAAAGAAATAAATAGTAATGGCAGAGAATGAGTCCTTTAATATTCATAAACAACTTTAAATTTATAAATAAATCGTCATTCCCGCAAGTAACTGGAGTAGAGTTAGGCAAATATGTCAGGAATTATTTGTGGTATAATTTTTGTCAGATCGATGCCATATATTTAGGATAAACGTCATTGCATCAGGCAACTAATTTTCTTTAAGGATTGAAAATATAAGAATATGCTAGAGTTTGGAAATGTTCGAAACTGTAAAATTTATTCGAAGTAATTTAAGTGGCGGTATAAATGTGAATCATCAACTTTTGAACTTTTTTGAAAAAAATTAACTTACTGCAGAGTAATGCTATCGACTTGCGATTAGCATCATTAGATTAACAAACTCTTTTTCTATAATGTATGAAAATATAAGAATATGCCTTCATTTACAAGTGTTTTATATTTTCTAATTTGTTGGAAGAAATTTACACGGCGGAATATGAGGGAATCAACATATTTTCAAAATATTGGGTAGAGTATTAGCTTACAACAGATTGGTGATATCGATTTGGGATTAACGTCATTATATTAAGCAACTCTTCTTCTATATAATATAGAATTATAAGAATGTGCCGTCATTTACAAATGTCCGAAATTTTGTGCACACTCGGCGGCGCTTTAGGTAGCGGTATTTAGGTGAAACATCAACTTTTCAACATTTTAAAAAGTGGATTAACTTACGATAGAGTAGTGCTATCGACTTGCGATTAGCATCATTAGATTAACAAACTCCTCTTCTAATTGTATATAAATATAAGAATGTGCCTTCATTTGCATGAGTTGCATATTTTCAAATTTGTTAGAAGTAATTTACATAGCGCTTTTTTGAGCGAATCGGCAAATTTTCAATTATTTAATAGTGTGTTAACTTACAACAGATCGGTGATATCGACTTGGGATTAACGTCATTATATTAACCAACTCTCCTTCTATAACATATATAAATATAAGATTGTGCCGTCATGTAAAAATGACCCACTTTGCACCGATGATACAAAACTAGATATGTTTCATTTAATGTATTGTGAATTAATTACGATAATCAATAATGAATCGATCACTTTAAAGTGTAAAACGACTTTAATTTATATATTATAAATTTATTAATTTTATTTTAACAGCAAACAAGAAAAAACTTTTTCTAAATATGTTTAAGCGTAAATTTATTCAAAATTACTTATCATTAGTGCTAATTGATTTTAATTGATTAACAATTATTATAAATCACTGTATTTCATAATTGCATTTACAAGGAAATTTTCAAGGTAAATTCACAATTTCTCAAACAATATACTCATAAGAAACAAGTCAGTTTATTTATGATAAACTCACCTCTAACCGGTTATAAGAAAATTCAAACCATATACATACAATCAAGTATTATATAAATTCCAATGACGAAAAGTGAAATTTATTAGTTATGTGATTAGGCCTAGACCTACACCTATTAAAATGCATATTTTTTAACCTTAAAAACTTCGAAAAAGAGAAATTTTCAAAAAAAATACATAATAGCCAATAATCGTCGATAAGTCATCACATCCGTTGCATAGGTTTGAATTCATCGCTTGCGTGTTGTTTTCGTCAAAATATTTCGTATCACGAATATTGCGCAAATTAGAAATATTTATTTATTTCCGCTTGTTTCACTTTCGGTGTTCGGTGCGCCTGTGTAGACGAAAAGTTTTCACTTTTTTTACGACACGTCATTCATAAATGTAAGTATATATTGTTACTAACGAATGGACGTGTTGTTAGTATATGGACAATTAACAAATGACCACCAATAAATCGTAATTATACTCGTATTTCAATAAATGTGCAAATTTCGATTGTGTTGCAATTTTTAAGGTTTTATTTCGCACTTTTACGGTTTCTTCGCTTGGTAGCGTTTCAATCAGCACGTTTTGTGGTGAAGAGTATATTTGTTTAAACATTTTGTTCTTTTGATGTGGTTGCAAAGTGTTTTTATAACTTTCAAACCGTAAAAGGCAATTTATTTTATAGTTGACAATGAACTAGATTGATTTAAAGTTTGAAATTCCGTAGTTTTTTTGCAATATAATGATGAATTTATTATATTTTACAGTCGTAAAAATCATTGCGAATAAATTTAATGTTAGTTATTTGTTATAATTATGAATAGTTATAATCTAGGTTATAATTATGTAATGTATATTTTATAATTATGCCTGGGTGCGATTTAATGGAATTTTTAGATTTACGTTGATCCGCGGGTAGCGCTGACTAACTCTCCCACTTATATACGAGGTATAAACCTCGGGAGCTGTGGGGGCGCGCGTGACGGCTTGTAGCGCTGTTTATAATACGTGCAATAAGTATATGGTGGAAGGGGCAAATTTTAAATCGCGACGCCACGAACCACGGACGATGCCCGACATTTTATCTGTAAAAGTACAGCTATCATCCCAGGGTCGCCCTTCTCATTCTCTTTTCCAACACCATTTTTGTGATGACTGCCAGCCCCCTCCCCCCTTCCTCCAGCCATTTTTCGACAATATTCCTTCCTCTTCCCTGGGACCCTAACCATTCCTTCTTCAGTCCTTTACAGTCCCTTCAGGAGCTCCCAAATATCCACCCCTGTCATACAAAATGCATATTTCGTATATTTCTACCCCATCCAGACCTTTCTGCCTCTCTCCTCCGAGCCACACCTAGCCCTAGCCAGTAATGCCTTCTCACCTCCGCTTTTGCCCCTATCTCCAAAGTACCAGGGCCTCGTCCCGATAATCTACACCCTTTCATACCCTGGGTTGTAGGTACTGCCCATGTCCGATGTCGTCTTACCTGCTCCTCGACTTTTCTCCCTCTCCCCCTCGCTACGTCCTCCACTGACACCTGCTCCGCCCACATCTCTTCAACCATTGCCACCGACAGCCCCATCTCCTCATACGCCCGCCTTCGCCCAACCATCCACTCCCTGCACCCCCTGCTGCTACACCACTCCCACGCCTTCCTAACTGACCTTTCATTCCCCATTTGCACCAATCTTTCATCATATCTCACTACTCTTGCAACCGCTTTCCATTTCATGCTCATTCTGCCCGCTTCCTGTAGAACCACGTACGCTGGAGTCGATTTTTCTAACCACATCAAGCTTTTCAGGAACCAGCCCTGTTCTCGCTCTAACTCCTTCTATTCATCTAGCTTCCACTTATACATCAGAATGGGCCTCACGCATGCATCCCATATTCTCATAGCAATATCCCAGTTCCCATCCCACACCTTCCCCATTTATCTCTTACTCTCCACCGTGCACACCTGGTTCTCCCTTGCGCCCACCTTACATGCTCCTTCCATATGCCTGTATACCTAAACTGAAAGCCGAGGTACTTAAATATCTTGACTTTCTCAAGCACCTTTCCCTTCCATTTCAGGCTTACTGGTCTAGTCCTTCTCCATTCACTATCAGATCTCTCTTATTCATAAACCGTACACACTTCCCACCAATACAATATTGTCCACATACGCAAGCATCCACACCTTATTTATACCAAGCACCACACCTCCACATCTCCTCCTGGCCCATTCTTAGCACGCTCTCTAATTCACTAACCTACGGATTGAACAGCAGGGGACTCAGCGGACACCCCTGCCTCACCCCCTTCCCGATCCTGCACGTCTTCGACACCCTTCCGCCATTCCTAGCCATCCCCAATGTCTCCTCATACATCAGCTCCAGCCATGCCGCCAACTCTTCCTTTACCTCTCTTCTTCTCAGACAGCTTAGCAGCTTCGTGCGAGGAACCGTGTCGTATGCTGCTTTTAGGTCTAGGAAGGCCGCATAGAGTTTCCCCCCTACGCTCAAAATCTCCGCCTTGACTCCATTCAACCCTGCTGCCTTTCCGATCTTCATTCCGTTGATAGCCGCCTGCATTTCCTCCATCTCAAAGGGCTCTCCCTCAGTCCGTGACTCCACTCGCATACCCTGCTGCCCGTCACTTGCCATCACTTCTCTACAGCTTCTCTCCCATTCTTTTCCACCGTTATACCCGTAGCCTTCGGGTCTCTACGCCACAAAATCCGCCAGACACACCCCACCGATACATATTCCCATACCTTATAAAAACTTTCAATCAAACTTGAAAAATATAAATATAAAAATATGCTTGTAAAATATAATTAATAAATTATAATATGCAATATATTTTATAATTATGTTGGGTGCTAATTATTCCATGAAATGTTTATTATTTTTAGTTTAACTTTAGCTTGTCATTCAGATTGAAAATAAAATAAAGCCGTAAATACATTTTATATACACTATTGTTAAACAATTAAATATTAAGAAATCGTCTACAATGTTCCAACAAATCACATGAAACAAAAAAAAAAAAAAATTATGCAAAGTTTTAAGACAACTAAACAACTTTTTTTGATTTCATAAAATAACGTTAACCAACGATAATTATATCTGTTGGAATAGATTCTAGTTACATTTTAATGTTTCCCCGAAAAACAAATCTTGTTAACATGATATTTCAATGTCAACTACCTAAAATTGTACGCATTATTATTAATCTACATTTTTCAAGTCGTAAAATATAATTTAAGTTCCAATGCGTTATACAAAAATTGTTAATTGACAAAGGGCAAACCAATAACATCATTTTCTATAGATTTCTTTCTGTTACAACTGTTCAGCGCTGTGAGGCGCTGACTCGCGATCAATATTTGAATTTGGCGCCCTGCGCGCCAAGATATCGAGCCGGGTGGCAACTGCGTAACGCTACTGAGCGTACCTTTTTGGCCTTGCTAAGTGGTGCGCGCCCTCGGCTCAACCTTGTTCTTGTTCGATCATGTCGCGATTAGGTGGGTCGTAAGTTTTGTACGTGTGTTAAATAAATATATATTAAATTACCACCTTGTCGTTGTGAGCCTGTCGGAGGATCAATACACCCTGGCTATTAATTTAGAGCTCGTGGAGAGATTCGCGAGTGCATATAAAAATCATCGTGAAAGACGCAATAAGCGCGAACAACAACAAAAGAAATTTATTGTCATAATTCTGCATTTATGCATTATGCATTTACTTAATTGCTTTTCAATTATAAATTAACATAGACTTTAATTGCGTTTCGACCCATTTAAAATTTTGTATAGTTTTTTTTAATCCATAAACACATTAACCTTGATGTTCCAATTCTACGAAACATCAATTGTTTGCCTGATTTGTTATTAATGACGTTGTCTTCCACTTTTTACGGTGGAAGTTTTTAATGGAAATTGCCATTGTTGATAAATTTACTTCTAATGACTGATGCGATTTAATGGAAACAATCGTAATCTACAGAAATCGACTAATGCGATTTAAATGTGCCGCACACGATTCTATATCTACATGATTGTTATTGTTATTATATTCAATGTCAAATTATTTTTTATTTGGAATTTCAAATATAGTGGGAGAAATGCGTAAGTGCCAAAATGTAAATGCGATGGAATAATTATATTTTAATGAATGAGTTGGACGCTTTCGAATTGAAAAATAAGGAAAGTTTTCAAATTCGTAACGAGGCGGAACAATGGCTACAAAAACTTTTTTAGAAATTAAGTTTTTATTACAGGTAGTGCCCTCAATATTTCCCTTACATTCTGATGAATCATATCATTAGAAGCATCAACTCATCTTCTTTTCGACTATGTTAAGAAAATTCTGTCAACGTTCTTAGTTAGGCCGGAAATGACAAATTTACGTTTTATCCAAAGAATGTCTCAATTTTGATGAGACATAGTGCCTTCTAATTTGCGAACAATCACATCAATAGAAGCATCAACTCTTCTTCTTTTCAAATATTTTAAGAAAAATCATCGGACGCCAATAGTTCGGCCGGAAAATGCAAATTTCCAAAGCGTGTTTTACGAAGAATTAAGAAAATTTCAAATATTCGTGAACTTTGATAAGACGTAACGCCTTTTTTCTAATCGCAAAATTGTGAAGAATCACAATATTAAAAGTATCAACTCTTCTTCTTTTTAACTATGTCGAGAAAAATCAACTATCATTTTTATTTTGGCCATACAACGCTATTTCCAAAAACGCATTAGAAGCATGAGCTCTTCTTCTTTTCGATTATGTTAAGAAAAATCATCTGTCATATTTTCCAAGGCGTGTTTCCTAAGAATTCATAAATTTCAAATATTCATCAAATTTGATGAAACGAAGCTTCTTCTTTCTAAACTCCACTTTATGAAGAATTACATCATTAGAAGCATCAACTCTTCTTCTTTTAACGATGTTAAGTAAAATCAAGTATCATTTTTAGTTTGACCGGAAAATATTTTCCCCTGTAGTTTATTTTACGATGAATTCAAAAATGTCGACTATTTGTAATCTTTGATGAGATGTGGCACCTTCATTCGAAGGTCTACATTGTGAGGAATCCCATCATTAGAAGCATCAACTCTTCTTCTTTTCAACTATGTTAGCCGGAAAATGATATTTTCCAAAGCGTGTTTTTCAATACATCAATAATTCAAAGTTTCCTAAAAATTTTCTTCCTAAATCGTCGAAAATTGTGCATACTGATAAAAAGTTATTATTTATAAATATGACTATATACTGTTATAGTAGAGTATATTTTACTTTAGTTTATTTTGTAAAAATTTAATACGTAGGTTTCCTTTTTTTACTGCCCAAAACTTTCTATAAATTTATAGTAACACTTATTACAACTGCAATTGCCCCAGAAAAGAAGTATCAAGTGAAATTTTATTTTAACAAATCTCGCATACCAATTGCGATTGGCACAATTGTGCCCCTTTCAAAAAATGTCTACAATTTTTAACTTACTTTCATCAAAGCAAACTTTCGGTCGTCATCTAGCATTATCCGCTGATTGCGCTCCAATTTGTGATCCATTTTTGAATAATGTATTAGTTTGCTTCCGTTCTACCTTCCGTCCTTCGTACCTTTCGTTTTGATGCACTAATATACCACCAACAAAACCGCACTTATGATCATTAATATTGTTGCGAATTCGAATTGTTTGCTTTGTTATTTGTTTGATGTTTGATTATTATGCACCGGGGTTATGGAAATTTAGCCGCGTGTGACATGCATGTCACGCTGATATCGATTGCACTATACCGACGGCGATAATTCGCGATAAAAATTACCTGAGCGATCGTGCACTATCTGGCGACGGAATTTGGTTGTACGAAATGCGAGGCGCCTTGTTGTTGACTTGATGGAATCGCGGGCAATCTCGTGGAGCGCGACGGCGCGGAATCCAAATGACGGCCGCGCGTTTGTTACCTTTGATTTTATACGTTTTATGCCAACCGTACCTGTGAGGTGAACGCAGGTGAGCTAATACTCATTCAGTCGGACAACGAAAAAAACTGGGTGATATTGTGTTTCAATATTTTTAAAGTTTTTTGTAAACGTGAAGTGTCTACTAAGGTAACTACTGTTTGTTACAATATAAAGGAATACAGTAAACATTAATGGTTTGTAATCATTTATTGTTTATTTTATTGCATTGAAATCTTGATTGTATATAATTTTTCAACGTTTTTAAAGAATATATTGTTTGTGAAGACCATGGAAATGCAATTACGTGTTTCTGTAAATTTCTTAAAATGATCAATTTTGTTAAGCCTGTAGCGTCCTCCTTCTAAGTTCTACGTTAATAAGAATGACATAAATAGAAGCAGAAACCCTTCTTCTATTCAACTAAGTTAAGAAAAACTAGATATCTTTAAGATTTTGGCCGGAAAAAACGCTTTACAAAAACGCTTTAAAAGGGTTTAAAAAACGGTAATTTCAGAGGGCGAGAGCGACCTTACTTCAAGATCATGAAAATGAAAAAATATATCATTAGAGGCGTCGAGTCTTCCTCTTTTTGATTAAATTATGACAAACCATCTAACTTTTTTAGTTTTGCCAGAAAAATCCATTTTCCAAACCGTGTTTTTTAAATATTTCAACAAATTCGTCAGCTTTGAAGGGGTCTAGTGCAGATCGGCACTAGACCCCTTCAAGGGTTATAGCTTTGTAATTAATTTCATTTTATGCAGCAATTCTTGTTCTACAAGTTGCTCCCCAGCAATCTTCTCCAACTTAATTAGTTTACAAGATATCAATTATCTTATAAAGCGTATTTTGGGCCCAAACAAACTTTATTAACTGCACAAACTTGTCTGAAAATGTGGATTTTCCGCTATAAAATATATTAATTTGTCGTTTTTTTCCATATTATTTCATGTCATTGAATAATGTCAAATAGGAATATGCAGTTTTTATAATCTGTAGAAAACGAGGTAAATATATTAGCAGTCATAGATATTTAAAATTTCCATACCGCAACGAATAGTATATGATCGATAGAAATTAAAGATCCACCAATAAGTTTAAATACTTTCTGCGATCTTAAAAGCATAAAACTCATTTCTTTCCCCAACTGATTATCAACACCCCAAGGCATAGACATGTAAATAGCTTCAATTAATTCTTCGCTCTGTAAAAATCAAATGATTGTCCTTCTTAACTTTTTGAAACATTTCAGGTTTCTTCATTTTATGTAAAAATTACCACATTTACAATCCTCTGTCCCACTATACAACCGACGAGAGTTGTGATGAACCACGAACTCAAATGCGTTGCAAAAACTATATCAAAGCCCTTAAAATATAAATATTACAAAAATATTTAGGAAAACTGAAAATAGTGTACGTCTAAAAGTTGATAAGCAATCATACTCATTACAATTGGTGAGTTTATTACGTGAATCACAAGAAGATTGCTAAACATAGGAAAAAATACACTTGCAAGGCTAAAACAACAAAAAGAAATTGAATATTATGAATATAAACGAATGAATGTACATAAGTTACTTAATAATTCGTTGATGGTAGATGACACATTGTCGAAATTGAAGTCGTCTGCCAATCGGGCATTTAATTTCTTTAATTTGCGCCAACATGTACATTAGATGATGAATATAAGCACCCAAAAGCTCACAGAGAGTATTATAAATCCATGTTATTAAAATCACATCGCAAGCAGAACCAAAACCGGCAACAATTTGGATTGTTAGTTCTATAGCTCGGCCAGTTATTGTTTTTAAATCAAGAATCGGTATTACAACGGGCATTATTAATCCGCACCCATCATCACTTTGCTCGTGACAGTGAAAAGTAGAAATGAGAAGAAGGACGTATGCAAGGAATCCGATCAGATAAACTCCGAAAATGTAAAATATGCCCAGGAAACACATGTTTCTATTCACCAAATCATATGTTTGGGGTTTTTCTACCATACGAAAATCGCCAAAGCTGTCGATTAACAAACGTGCCTCCTCTTTTTGTTTAAAGTGTGCGTACATCAAGTACACGGCGGATGCTGACGATAGCAAACCGGAAAAATCTGGCCCATTTTCGGCGTACACAAATGGACGAGTTACTAAAAATGCGAATTTAATGAACCCTTTAATTGCTAGCTTGTAATACACATACGTATATTGTTTATCAAATGTAGGACTATTCCCAAATCAAACAGTCCTAATATAATACATTGAAGAATCATACCGAGATATTCAAATCTTCTGTAATACCAATTAAAGTATCGGAGGCGCAAAGTGCCCTCAATCAAATGTTCTCCACGTTGAAGAAGTTCTTCAAGTCCCATGTTGCTTGTTGAGTGAAGACCTCTCTACGAACAAATGTATTTATATCATACGCAAATCTTAAAAGTTTTATATGGAAATTGGTTGAAAAAAAATTGGCATAATTGAAAGACTACCGTTTGCCTTTTGTTTGGTAAATCATTAGGCAATCATTGCTTTATATTTATGTTGTGATTTAACTGTAAACAGGGAATTTTTGATTTAAAAAAATCAAAGTGTATTGTGTAATTTGATAAATTGATATACACGAATTTGAAATCACAACTCAATTGAATGATTGTTGGGAAATTTCAATGCTGTCACTTTAGGAATCCTACAGAAATTGAATGACAATGTAAAAATATCTGTTATTACTAAAGTTAATGTTTTCTTTATTTTATACCTTTTTTTTTTCTTTAATTTATACTTTACCCTGAATTGGGCAAATATAATCTTTTAATATTAAAGTTCCATGATTTTTAAGGGTAAAATTTACATGATTTAAGGATAAAAAGTATAAAACTTTTGAAATAAGTGCAATTCGTCACTTTTTCGTAAAGTTTAAAATTTGAATTTCAATGTATCGCCATCTACTTAATAATATTAGAACTTTATCGCACCGGTATCTGCATTACCGGCACGATAAAGCTTTCATTTATGAGCTGTGTAATGCTTGGCTTTGTTTGTAGATGACTTATGACTTATCTTAAAAAGTGCAATTTTAATAT
>JAODAC010037877.1:0-12661 GCA_027575185.1 Mimaenictus wilsoni
CCACCCCGGGGACTCGAACCCCGTCCTCCTACGTGGTAAGCAGATGCTTTACCACTAGGCTGCCCAGGTGGGCAATAGTTTCTGATTTTATGAGGAAAAAAAATGTATTTTTGGTCCTGAGACCTGGCCATTGACCATACTGGTCCTTCAGCCTGGATTTATATATTATGTATTTGTATTACATGTTATTATTGTGAGTTGTATCATGTGAATTGAGTAGTGTTGTGGGTTGCGCACATTTGCGATTGTTGATGTTGGGTATTGATTTTGAAGAGTGGTCGATTTCTTGTTGTGTGATTTTTATAGGTGTGGATTAATGTGATTTTTGGTGAGTTGTAATTGTGAAGTAATGGGTGCGCACCCCGGGGACTCGAACCCCGGCCTGCTGCGTAGCACTACCGACTGTGCTGCCCAGGTGGGCTTTTATGAGAATTTTACAAGGGGTGAAAGTGAAATAAATGTTCACTATTCTATAGGAAATTTAAAGACATATTCAATGCTCTATAGATTTTAATTTTTGAGTTTGAATTTAACGTTTGAATAGGATTTCTAGCATGTTTCTTAACTTAAAAGAACTTTATTGGTAAAGTGCTTACCACTATCTTTGGATCTTTACGATATTTTAATGCGACCTATCTCGTCAAGTCTTTTATCAAATTCAAGTGCATTTTTCACTAATCTATAGGAAATTTAAAGACGAATTAAATGCTGTGTTGCTTTTAGTTCTGCGCGTCTGTCGCGTTTCATTAACGTGTTTTGTAGAAAATAACATGATGAGTAAGCGATTCTTATTATACTTGGATTTTTATCATATTTAAAAGCGTCATATTTCGCAAAATTTTTAGGCAATGCGACTAAATTTTTCACTATTCTCTAGGAAATTTAAAGACGAATTAAATGCTGTATTGCTTTTAATTGTGCGATGTGTTTGAATATGATTTCTAACACGTTTCCTAGAAAATAACTTAATTGTTAAGCAATTTGCAATATCTTTGGAATTTTGCAAAATTTTAAAGCGTGTTATCTCGCAAAATTCTTATCCAATTCTAGTGTGTCTTTCACTAATCTATAGGAAATTTTAAGACAAATTCGTTGGATTATCACTAGGAACTATGCGGCGCGTCTGTCGCGTTTCATTAACGCGTTTTGTAGAAAATAACATGATGAGCAAGCGATTCTTATTATACTTGGATTTTTATCATATTTTAAAGAGTCATATCTCGCAAAATTTTTAGGCAATGCCACTGAATTTTTCACTATTCTCTAGGAAATTTAAAGACGAATTAAACGCTGTATTGCTTTTAATTGTGCGATGCCTTGGCATATGATTTTTAACACATCTTATAGAAAATGACCTAATTATTACGCAATTCATACAAATGTATAATTTTTAAACGGAAAATTACGCATATTTCAAAACATGTTATCACATGGAATTTTCTAAGGTGCTCCCGTTAAATTTACATTCTTTATATTTATCAATATTTAAGTAGTTTTTGAATGAATAAATAGCATGAATACACTATTTTTTTCCAACAAAATCACACGTTTATTCATGGTAACCTTAGCACAGTAAAACCCACACAGCTGTTTCGCTAGGAAATTTTTACGAGCGAAAAATCATTGACGCAATCGATACGCGTACGTATGTACGGTACGTGCGTGCATGTTATGTATATATGTACTCGAAAATCGCACCTAATTGTTCGCAACGCGTTTATTGTGCGGTCGGCGTGGTGGAGCGGATGCATTCTGCTTCGGCCTACAAACAGTACAAGCCAACGAACACACGCAGGCTAGACCAGACTAGGTGATGAAACTCCAGCTGGATATGATGCTAATTATCGTGCAATAGTTTGTTTGCGTGCCGCTGTGTTTGGCCGTAATTTACCAACGCATGCATGGCTTTTGTGCTCTCGGCGCGGCATCGGCGGTGGCATTGCGTCGAGTTTGTCGTTTTGGCTCCCGTTTTGCGTAACAACACGTCTACGAACTGTACCAAACGACGTCAACGCGTTTCGAATTGATTGTCGCGCGCTGCCGCGTTGATTTTTGCGAATTGCTTATCTTGATTGTATTTATATTACAAAGGTCATTGAAATATTATTACTACTTTGATCACGTACAAAATGTTATAAAGTTTAACAAACTTCAAGTTTTAGTTAATTTAGTTTACTAAAATCTTTTGGAAACTTTTGGAAAATTTTTTGGAAACTAACAGCCAATTCAATATTAGGAGAACCAGGTCCGACCACTTAACGGCAAAATGCGGAACTAAAACGTGAAATTCAAACTTTATTCGAGAATATTTTCTAATCTGCATGTTGCAGAATGCTCATTCTTGTACGGATTAAATAGAGTTTGTTTTGATATGCATATTTATGCGTAAATGTTAGGTAATTATTGAGATATTTATCGTGTAAAAAACGTCTTTTCCGAGAAATGTCGAATTTTAGGTTTTTCAATTTTTTTTCATATTTTCCGTATTGCTAGGATTATAAATCATGCACCATTCGATTCAGCGTGAAAATATCTTTAATCTCCTGGGACAGTTTTTCATTTGATTACTTAGACCCGACATTCTAACTCATGAAAGTTGAGTCTAATATCGTCGATGATTTCACTGACAACGGACCCGGTCCTCTTAAATAATTTTTAAGGTATATGACTAATGCGGAATTTGTGAACGTTGCAGTTTGTTACATGCTGTAGACTTTTAGGAGAGGATTCCAAATATGTTTAGATTTTTTTTGTGTAATTCATGGAACCCGAGTTATTCATAAAAAATACTTACAAAAAAAGAAAAATAGCTCATACACATTTTAAAGCGCGTTGTCTCCCAAAGTGTTTCACAAATCTTGTGGCTATTTTCATTAATCCATAGCAAATTTAAAGACGATTTTAATGGTGTATCGCTTGTAATTGTCAGACGCATCTGAAAGTGATTTTTAACACACTTTGTAGAAAATTACGTTATTATTAAGCAATTAGCATTAAACTTGGATTTTATGATATTTTAAAGCGTGTTATCCTTCAAAGCTTTTATCAAAGGCATTTGCGCTTTTCAGTTTTTTATAGGAAATTTAAAGACGAATTCAATGTTGTATCTTCTATGATTTCGCAGTGCGTCTAATTGTGATTTTTAACACTTTTTATTGAAAAGTACGTTGTTAGAAAGCGATTTGCTTTTTATCCTATTTTAAAGTGATTTATCTCGTAAAGTTTCTACACAAGACAAATGAACTTTTCAGTAATTCAGAGGAAATTTAAAGACGAATTCAATGATGTATCCCTTATGATTATGCAATATGTCTGAATGAGATTTTTAGTATGATTTGTAGAAAATTATACCTAATTAGTAAGCAATTAGTAAAGCAATATTAAACTCGGATTTTCTCCTATTTTAAAGCCATTTAACTCGCACGGCTCGTATCCGAGAGAATTTCACTTTTGAGAATTCCATAGTAAATTTAAAGAGAAATTAAATGCCGTATTCCTTCAGATTGGGCAATGCATGTGAATGTGATTTTTAGCATGTTTTGTGGAAAATGTCGTTATTAGAATATTTTTAAGCGAGTTATCTCGCAACATTTTTATCCATGTCAATTAAACTTTCCAATATTCCATGGGAAATTTAAACCCGAATTCAATGCTATGTCTCGTATGATTATGCAAAGCGTCTGAATATTATTTTCAATGTGTTTTTTTTGTAGAAAATGAGTTTAGCTTGGATTGTAGAATATGTTAAAGTGTGATATCTCGAAAAGTTTTTATCCGATGCAGGTGCATTTCTCTCTATTTTATACTAAATTTAAAGACGAATTCAATGCTTTATCATTTATAATTGTATGTCGTATTTAGATGTGATTTTTGATAAGTTTTTTTTGAAAATCTATACTCATTAACTTTCACTTAAAGATTCTTAGCTCGTAAAGCTATTATCCGATGTACGATGCACGTGCCTTCTTCACTGTTCTGTAAGAAATTTAAAGACGAATCTAGTGTTGTATCGCTTGAAAGTGTGCCATACTTCTAGATACGATTTTTAACATGTTTTATTTAAAGAAACGCGATTCACACTAAATTATGTATTTCACAGCAGAATCTGATATAAAATTTGACGTTATCTTTTCGCCAGTGAAATTTTGAGTAAAAATTTAAGACAAGGAATAAACCCACGATGACCTTATTTGATTGACATGTGAATATGTCGAGTATTTACTCGGTTAATGACTCGGTGTGCGTTTTGCGTCAACCGGCATGCGTCAATCGTGCTTGCTTGCGTTCGCAACTTGCATCCATCCCGTGTTTGTCGTTCGATTTAATTGTACGACACTGCCGCGGCATTACAACCATATTACTACCGCTTCCAATTAATTACAACGGCCATCACGAGATCCTCGAAACTTATCGACGCATTGTTAATGATTCTATTTTGTCTGAACGTGCGTATCACGCAAAATAGAATCGTTAGAAAACTTGGGACTTACTAAAATTACGATTAATAGGCAGGAAATGTCCAGTCAAATCGAGCAGCGCTTCGATGACTGCTGACCTTAAGGTCCCGAGATCGAGTCCCGTCGGATGTAAAGAAAATTAATTCCAATAGTGTTGGCGCCACCGGCGCTATGTGAAGTTGGCAGCGCTGCTTCTTAAGCCGCGCATGCGCCAGGGCGACTACCCTCTTCCGCATAAACATGCCCTTCGTGTGCTCGAAATAACGTCAGTTTCCAACCAACATCGGCTTGAGTAAGTTCGATCTGCCTATCCCATTTTTCCTACGCGTCTGTGCCGTATTATTGTGTGTTACAACTACTCCGTTGGGAACTCAGTGAAACCTTTAAACAAGGCCCCGTGAATTTGCAACTCACAGGGTATTAATTTCGTTAAGACGCGTGAGCGCAAACAAATAGTATTAATCGTTAATATGTAGCTAATAGCATGTGGAGTGCGTGGCATACTGGCAACGCATAAGCGTTGTAACGCAAAAGTCCCGAGTTCAAACCCCCGATGGCGGTATAAACTAACGCACAAGCGTTTTAACGCAAATAGTCCCAAGTTAAAACCTCGGTGGCGGTATAAACTAAGATCTTGCACTCCATCATTTCCTGAATCCTGCATAAGGAGTGTTGGGCGATAGGCTAACAACTTATTCCCGTAAGAAATGATCTGCAAAGAAACTCTACAGCGTGAAAGCTACCGGAGGACAAGATCCGCCAGCGGGTTGCAGTGCCAGGAATCTATAATAGCATGTTAATATCTGTTCGGCGCTGTGATGCGCTGACTTCTGGTCGCCATCAAGATTTGAATTTGGCGCCCTGCGTGCCAACATAACGAGCCGGGTAGCAACTGCGCAACGCTACTGAGCGTCCCTTTTTGGAGTGCCACCCATTTTCTAGACACATTGGGGCGACTACCTGCTTGTTAAAATGCGTTCTAATAGTATTTACCACAACAGATTAGGGTTCTATTATATTATATAAGTACAACAAGTTGTAAAGTGCCTCAAATTTCACAGCTGATACAGAGTGTCCCAAACTCGATATTTCCGTCCACCAAATATTAACCATTTACAAGTGAAGGTCAATCTGGTTCATTGAGGATATGAGCAGGAGTAGGTACCTGAGTAAGACTGAGCGAGCATGCACGACGAAAGGACAGTATAGGATGGGAGGTTGTACTAACCGTATGAATTCTAGGAATTCTCCATAGTATTTTTTGCCATACACAGCTTATTTTCGATACTAGGAATATTTTAACAGCAGATTCGAATTCGGCGAGAAAAATTGCAATCCCTGTGGAAGTTTTCAAGTTTTAAAACCATTTTTTATATGCGTCGAGGATTCAACCATGCAGATGGTTGAGAATCCAAAAATGCGTTTGAATGAATGAATTCGCCGAAAAAAATACCATCAGCGCCTTTGTCTAACACGCCAGTTGCGACGTGCCACGACGCGCTGACGTGATACGCTCAGCTCGGACGAAGGGACGAACTGTCCAATGCCGGCTGGTTGTGAAAGTGAGAGCGACGGACAGTCTCTCTCATTTAATAGCGCGGCCAGGTACAAAAACCGGGTTTGCAACACCCAGTGCATAAATTATTTTTTCGGTGTTGTAAACGATTAACTTAACAATAAAGGTGCGGTCAACCGTACTTGAAAAGTCAAGAGTGCCAATAAAGAATTCGGGGTTTCGGTATAGAGCCCAAGATTTACAAGGCTCTATAAGTATGTACAATAAATATTCGTTAAATTTACCACCTTGTCGTTGTGAGCCCGTGGGAGAATCAATGCACTCTGGCTATTAATTTAGAGCTCATGGAGCGAATCGCGAGTGCATCTAGAAATTATTGTAAAAGACGCAATACGCGCGAACAATGTCAATGAAACTAGCAAATGAATTGCATGAAACTAAAAACTGCTGCAATCGATACTGGATGCAGACATCAAAATGTGTTGGATACTAAATCGTTTGGATTGTTTCAGGTGGCGATTAAAATCATCGACAAGTCGCAGCTGGATGCCGGCAATCTGCAGAAAGTGTACCGCGAGGTGGATATTATGAAGCGTTTGGATCATCCGCATATCATTAAATTATACCAGGTACGTTGTTATTGTTATGGCCAGGATTGCGGGGGTGTAGGACGTGTCGAGTGAAAACAGTGCGCAATAATATTTGTATGAATAGATGAGGAGACGACTGTTGCAATATTGCAATTCGCACTAACTCATGCTAGCTAGTCTAGTCGACGGACGTTCATTGTGAAATGTATGCAAATTTAATTAGATTTGTGATGATGCTGGATTTTGTGGTGCATTCTGCATGAATTGCCATGTTGTAAAATATGACATGTCCGATTTTGTTGTTTTGCTATGACACAATTCGATCAATTACATATTTTAGAAATATTTCGAATCAAATTAAATCTTTGTCGCCTGAGATGGGGACAGATGAAATTGGCGCACGTTTGAAGAAATAAAGCGCGATAAACAAAAACGGTGCCGTGTATATCGAGGAATGGTCTCACATCTTTTGTGTACGATAATCAAAATTGTGTTTTTCCATATCGCGTTACGGCCCTTTCACACCGAAATCGCCTCGCTTGTAAAAATTAATGCGCCCACTTAAAAATTGCGTACAAGCGTACTAGAGTACTGGCGAAGCGAAGATTATAGTTTATATTCATGATAAAAAAAACTTGAAAAAAAGTAGAGATTTCAAAAAACATGAAAATACGTCAATTGAAAGTACCTATAAACTTTATGCATTAATAAACATTTATCAATGTGGGGCACACATGCGGTGAGGCGCGACCGTGGGGCGTTATCGCGGCTGAGCATGGCTAAACTGATGATAAAAGCGTGAGCGCTCGACGCGGCGCGCTTGACGAAACTAATTTGTTGCACTTGCAAAAACAGCAGCGATGTTGAGCTGCGCGTACTGGCGCTCGCCGTCCGAATTTAACGATGATTAATTTTACCTGAACTCGGTGGCGAAACGCAGCACACCGCTCGTTGAGCGAGGATGCAAAAGGATGAAGGATAATGTGCGTCAAACAGTCTCGTCTAGACGATTTTATGTCGTCGCCGCGTTGCCACCGCCAGCCGCCGCGGCGGCCGTTTGCCAAGCGAGAGCGTGCGGAATTGCAATTAGATTTTAGGATTTTAGTGTCACGGTCAACACTAAATATTCATTTATTTCTTTCTCTTTTTGGTTCTCTTTTGGTAATATTTTATGAAGAAATGTGAGAAACGTTTGTTTTATGCGTTTATTTTAATGACATTATTTATGAGGCATTTTCTTGGATAGTGTTCGCGCGTGCGAGCCCAAAACTCGCATTTTTGCTGCGTTCAGCATGAGTGCCATTTGAAATGTTTAATTAAGGAGGACAATCGCACTCAAAAAGGCCATATTCCCATTGTTGCGATAAGTACCAGGGGCAATATAATATCGTAAAATTTTCGAACTATTAAGTGCTTGCACAGGGTGACCCAAACCTAAGCTAAAATATGCCGAAAGAAAGAGCACTGCATAAATTAAGCACCTGAAGCGCAGAAGCAACGCGAAGCGACGCATGCGATGGTGAACAGTGGATTGATAATCCACTGTTCACCATCAGGCTGATAGCATAGCCTAAAGCAGGCTACTACGTGTCATTGATAATAGCAGCGTGAGACAAATATGCCGCCCATAATTTGTCGTGCAACTTTTGTCAGAGCGTCGAAGATCGAGGCAACATTTGGCCTTCCGGCCATGCCTTTACAATTCCATTATTTTCGTAGAATTTAGTCTAGGTTTAAAATATTTTTGTATATAATATTATATAAAATATTTTAATTACATAAATATTTATAAAATATTTTATATGTCGTAGCATATTATAAACTCACGGCCGTTGGGGACAATAAAACATGTGCGAACCAAATCCAGCGATTTGAGAGTGGTAGGCCGCCACGGGGTGAGTGCGTGGTACCGTTGTGTATCACGCTGAGGGGAAAGAGAGAGAGAGAGAGAAAGAGAAAGTGTCACTGCGGTACTGACCGTTGTAGCTTAAGTTAGTTTTTAAGACTTTAAAATAAAGTTAGTCTCAAACTAGAATCCGAAGCGAACACACCTACTCTACAAACACAATCCTCAACTTCCTTCGGCTAGTATCGCTCTTGGGGCTCACCAGCAATTCTGAGATTTCCCTTGCGTCACCTTCCACAAGAAGTGCAAGATTCTCGGGATTGCAAACTTTATTATATAGCTTGCTTGTCTAAAACTACATCATCTACCAGTACAGTTATGATCAGCCGTGGGTTGTGCAGATCATAACTTTATCGACATTATGAATATACACATTATAATGTACACATTTTACAACAGATGTTGCGAACCAAAAAACTCAGCTCTGCAAGGTACCACTGACAAAGTCTGATTCCTTGGCTCGTCCCAAAAGAATTCAAAAAGTTCGGACTCACACCTACCCGGTGCTTTCGCGGTCGAAAAATGAGAGGATGTTCATACGCTGAATGTTGGAAAGTAATTAACTTTATTTTAGAAAGATTCTTACAACTAGCTGTAGGACACACCCCATCCTCCTCCCGCACACCATCTGGAGACGTTTCCCGCTCTCTCTCCCGTACACACATACACACACCGGGTGCCTCAACTTCGACTGAAGGTATGGTGACCTTGGCCGAGATGGAGCCGTACCACAACATTTCTATCGTACAGCGCCACGCTAACCACTTACCACCCTCACGCCGTCGCCTCAACCGTTATCTTTATTACGCAACGGCTGAGGGTTTACAAAAAACAGACTAAACATACTTAATTGGAAATATACTAATCTTAGCACTAAATAGCTAAAATATAGGGCATCGGTTCACGACAACAGAAGTAGAAAAATGTACTAATAAAACCACATAAATCAAAGGAATATACATTACAAACAAATTAAACAACAGTTTTGTTTTTTAAATATAAAATATTGCCATCTTAATTTAAAAAAAAGCAAATTATTCTTGTTACTTCGTTTTTGCTATTGTTGCTGATTTTTATTTAATGTGTTCGATCCGCAGACCTGACCATCGACCTTCACTGGTCCTTCAGCCTGGATACATACATATGATTTTATTGTGTTTTTGTATATATTACATGTTATTGTGATTCTTGTTATTGTTTTTTTTTTGGGATGTTGTTGTTATTGTTGTGTTGTTGATGTGGTGTCTTTGTGTGCGTATGCCGCCGTAAAGAGGCGGTCAGTCATAACCTCCTGGACTGGTACTTTCCTGGAGTATCTTCATGGTGGTGCAGAGGCGTAAATTCTGCACGGAATGACGACAACTTGCACAATCACCAGATGCAGCACAAGTCCAAGGAGTAGGAGTAGGAGTAGGTTGTAGAGACACTTGAAAGACGAAACATTCACAACTGAGGTTCTTAGGCTCTTCGTTGTTGTGAAGTGAATCTAAGCAGTGTTCTGTTACTACTGATTTATTGAATATGCATTACAACCTTATATACTATAGACCTACTGACGTAGTTAGGGCGAAAGTCCCTCTCAATTTTTCCATCCTGTGCGGACGCGCCCAACTATCAGCTGGAATGTGTGATGTTTGCTGGGTACATGCAAAACAAGCCGCCTACACGGCTTAGGAAACACTACACTACAGTACATGAAAATATAGTTACGTCATGATCCACAACGCAACCACCATCATCCTACCTGCGCATGATGCACTATGCAACCATCACCACCTCTGCTGCCTATTGATGTTAAGCACATGTCCAACTCTAAAGGGTGCGCAAGAGGGGACTTATGACTTTGTATAAAAGGATTATAATTTTAAGAAACACATACTGTTTGGAGGAAATTATTGCCAAAGATGTAGTGTTGGTTGCGGACAAGTTATGCGGGTGGTTTTGGGTACGAAGGTAGGGGGAGCTTGTGGGCGAGCTTGATGGTATGACGCGCGGGAGAAGGTCTCTCTCGTGTTGGTGGTTGAAGCGGTAATATACGTTTTCAAGGTTCGAGTGTGTTTTTATTCCACCTAAGCTACGCCATTTTCAGCGAGTAACGCGAGTGTCTATCGTGTACAAACGAACAAGATAATATAGCAGTGCTTATACCGGGGTGCTGCGCTTCACATACTATTCTGTATTATTCGCTATTCAGTTCAATACTATTCTATACTGTACTATTTACTATTCTATTCGCTATTCTATTGATTTGGAAGTATTAAAAGTATTCATCTTGAAAATTGGTATCTTGTTTTCAACGTGGAAGTTCGTAACACTTCGGCAAGTAAAAATTCATAAAATCACTTCCAAGTCCTTCATCGACTCCACCAAGAAACGTAACTATATACGCACAAATAGAAACACTAATAGAAATACACAATACAAATATAAATAAAAATATTTTCGAATTCATCGACACTTCTTATCTTGCAATGCCCTGTTGATTCATACATCAACAGTCTTATTGGGTGTGAGTGAATTTTTATGTTGTCGGTGGATTCTTCTTGTGTGTTGTGGGTTGCGCATTGCGATTGTTGCGACTTTGTCGGTGTGGATTTTTATTAATGTGAATTGTTCGTGTGAATTTTTAATGTGAATAAATTAAATGAGTGATTTTGAGTGTGAATTTATAATAATACTAAATTCACACTAGTGGGGTGCGTGCCCACGCCGGGGACTCGAACCCCGTCCTCCTACGTGGTAAGCAGATGCTTAACCACTAGGCTGATGGTTGCTAATTTATTAGATAACATGAAACTTCGTTAAATTCAATATCAAATTGATTTAAATTTTTTATAAACCACGATTGTATATATTGGAGTATCTTTAGAGAAAAACAACTGAAAATCTTATGAAATAACACTTTTAAGTCTTTTTTTTTATCCATTAGTAAAAATAATTAAAGGGAGAAATAAGCGAAGAGAGCCAATCTGTAGTAAGCCTTGGTCGGATTAGCCTCAAGGCTCTTAACATACATATATACTCCCTCGTACGTCGGATCGGGTTGCCAATGGCAACGGCGCCGTTTGCAATGACGTCATAGCGGCGGCAGCGGAGGCGGTTGAGGCTGGTTGTGGTGGTGGGTGGGTGGCTGCCGGCGTCAGGGCCAGTCAAGTTGAAGGTAAATGCTAACGAACTATGAGGACTTGCGAACGTGCGGAAACATAATTCGCCATTTTAAATCTTTTTTTAAATGCACTCTAAACTATTTTTTACATTAGAACACATTAGAATATAAATTATCTGTAATTACTCTTGTTGCTGGATTACTCTAATTGGTTACCAAGTAGGTACTTGACTAATGGTAAGCATAGAGAAGTAAGAAAACAAAAAAAGACGAACGCCACTGATGAACATTCCTGATGATATTTTACGCGCTCGCGAGGAGGCTGCAAATGTGTATAAATTTAATTACGCATCGCTTAATGATGAAGGCGACGACAGCAGAAGTAGACGGGGATGGCGGAGGCGGTGGGTAGACGACAGAGGTGGTGCTGATTGCTGTGGTGGTTGCTGATAATGGTGGAGGCGCCGGAGGTGGAGGCGCAGGTAAACGTTCAACGTGTGCGTGGGTGGAGACGAGGTAGCGACGGCGAGACGTTCGCCAAGCCGCCCCCGTCGTTTCGAGACGATGAAAGGGGATGGCTCGCCGTCGCCAACGCGCGCCGTTGAGATATAAATCAATTACGTTTTAATAAGCGCGCTGCGTTATTACATTTCAGCAATAGAAGACCTCATGGATTGATGTGATATGTTTGGATAATGTTTAATTATATTTTATTACTTGAAGCTAGATATATAAAAGATATCCTATTTTTTTCTTATTTTATGAATGGTTAGGAAGGAAACTTATTTGGCATTATTTCCGAACACATGTATCATACCATAAGTCTGATCTAACTAATTCTTCTTCTTCTTTTATTTAAGAAGATGCCTGTTTCTGTAGGGTTTTCAGACCTCGATATCTTGTGACCTTGATATTCAGAAGTCAGTCCATCTGTATCTGTACGCGCCCGAGCGCGTGGTGAGCCTACCCCAGCCTATGCGCATGGTTGCTTGCGCACCACGCCATGTTGACCCTTTGTGCGCATGCGCTGCGCACCGAGCTTAAGAAGCTTTGGCTTCATCTTGTAAATACTTTGTAAATATATTC